>CAESWR010001443.1:83232-100442 GCA_903171835.1 Mullus surmuletus | reverse complement strand
CAGCTGGAGCATCCATCCATCCATCCATCACTGAAATGACAAAGAATGACAGTGTGTTTATTTAATTCAGTGTAATTGAAGAGGAGGATCGTTGTCCTTCACTGTGGTTAAATATCCAATTACCATGCTGTGTATTGGCCCATTGACTGCCCGCCTTCGGGGACATCAGGGTATTTTAGCAGAGTGGCCACAGTTGTAGATGACACGAGGGTCTCTGTTTTTTTGGACGGCGCAGGGCTGGTCTTAGCACAGACTGCATTTGCGTGCCATTGCAAGATACGCTGCGACATTTTCAACGCCAAACAAGACGGCTGTGGTGGATGTCAGATGCCAATCAAAGGAAGACGGCACCTACAGAAAATTAACTTGTCTATATCAGGTTATATTAGATTAGATAAATACATTATCGATCCCAAAGTACTTCTATTCCAGTTGCATCATTAAGACACACATTTAATGACAGTGTTCTTTTCTCCTCCACCATTACGTCTGCTGTGAGTCAGTTATGAGTTTTTTTTTTACAGTGTTCACATTATTTATGGCATTAAATGCGATCATTTACTCACCGATAACATTTCTGTGTAACTCGGAGTCCTTCAGAAGATATTTAGATCCAGCGAGGGAGTGAACGGGGCACCGAGAGCGCAGCCTCTAATGCCGCATTCTGTTGCCAAACTCATTCATTTCACCAATATTTTGTTATGGTTCGCTAGTGTTGTTTCCCTTCTGAGTCCGGGGTCACCTGTTTTCCTCATCCTGCGTCTGTAGTTTGACCTACTAACCTTTGAACCGGAAGTTGTTATCTCAGGTGCCGCACACAGCCGGCAAACAAGCAAACAAATTCAAGGAAAAGAAACAATGTATGCGTGTGTGTAGTCTGCTGACCCAAAGCTGGCCTTTCGGTCCTGCAGGCTTTGTCTGGGTCTTCCTCTTTCATTTCGGCACACCAAAAAGAGTCTCTCTCGTGAATCTCCCTGCCTCAAATCCCACTCAGAAGGGGAACAACAGCGAACCATAACAAAATATTGGTGAAATGAATGAGTTTGGCGACATATAATGCGACATTAGAGGCTGCTCACTCCCATTATACGGATATACGCGGCTGGATCTAGATATCCTCCGAAGGACTTCGAGTTACACGAAAGTTTTATTGGTGAGTAAATGATCGGATTTTATGCCCTAAATAATGTGAAAGCTGCAAAAACAGTACTTCCCCTTTCATCTCACTCTCTCTTGTATTGTTAAATAATGAAGCACACACACTCTTCCAGCTCACAGAGCAGGTGAAACACGAACAACGTCGGGTCTCGCACTGTCAGTCTCACAAAGCTTCCCCAAAATGCTTAAACATTATATCACTTGAACTTGAGCCGACGACTTCCATTAAAGAGCTTAAGTTGTTAGAAAATAAGCAGACAAGTCAAGCACATAAGAAACAGTCGCATAATAAAATGTATTTTTTGTATTTGTTCTCAGCTGTTTTAACATCAACCTACCGAGGGCGAGTTTTTTTGTGTTTGTTTTTATTGTAGCTTTAAAGCATCCACATGCAGCAATAATACATGAGAGTAACAGTCATTAAAAATAAATGAATAAATATTGAAAGGAACATGAATATTTAAAAGCAGTAAGTCAAAAATCACTGACATATGAATCATCATTTTTCAACCATTGCATTGTGGTAGTTGCCAAGACATCATCGCACCCTCACACCTACACCCGTCCGTGTGGCAGCATCCATTACACCACCAGACCAAAAAAAGCAACAATAAAAAAATAGATAACAATATGAAACCGGCAACTATGGTGATTTAGAATAAAACAGAGGTAGCGATGGCAAGTGGAGTAATTTCCTCCGCCAGGCGATCCTCACCTGCAGTGCTGCGCGGCGCCGTTCTCGTGGAAAACTCGATGATTTTTCTATGTGTATTTCATCTCCTTAATAGCAGCATTCGCCAAATGCACGATGCAGAATCTAAAACTGAACGTGATGGCGGACGAAGCGATGAATGGCACACACTCGCCCAAGGCAGTTATGGAAATGAACTAAAGATGTCCAATGTCACCTCCACAAATGTGTTTGGCCCGTAGACACCGGCAGGCGCTCCAAATAATTACAGCCACTCTATTCACTCCGGGGCATTGGGTGTCGTTTTGAAGCGTCTGACCTTTTTGGGGAGACTTATGTGATGATTTAAGTAGCGCCCTTGTCTCTACCTGAAAGCCCCCTCATCCACATGATTAACTCCAAGAGCTTTGCTTCCTGCTGCTCATAAAATATACAATGGCCATTACGCAGCTGACCTTCCAGATGCCTGGCCTAATATATTTAGGATAAAAAATGAATATGTGGTTGCAAATCATCGCCGATGATGTTTCTCAGCTGCTTCCTGTCACTGATGGGTTGAGGGAGAAGGAAGGAGAGGAGAGAGGAGTCGAGCTGTCGGAAGGAAAAGGAGATGAGCTTTCTTTCCCCTTCCAGATGATTAAGAAATTTGCAGCGTTTAGATGATACGATGTTCTCCATTTTCCTTTTCATTTGATGTTCTCACGTCGAGCAAGTGAAGATGTTGCATATAGAGGCAGCAGGTCGATTAGGAGAGAATTCAGTTCAAAAACTACAGCTGAAAATAATATTCATGATGCTCAGGCAACGGTGTCCTGGAACCTGAACCCTGATGGTGGCGACTGGAACTCACTAAAGCAGGGGTCTCCAACACAGGTAGCCCCCAAGGAAGTAGCCCACGGGCCGCTTCTAAGAATAGCACAACTCACCGGGGAGCTGTTTGTAGAATCAGATTTTCATTTGTTGCTATTTTAATCATCATATTGCTCTTCTTTTCTTATATTTTATATTATAAATGGGAAATTTTTTTTGTTCTGTTTTTTCTGTTTTTATATTGCTTTTTTGATATTGAGTTCCATGCCTTGCTGTTGCTGCACTGTCATTTCCAAGTCTGGGATCAATACCTACCTACCTACTTATCTACTTACTTACTCACTTACTTACTTACTCACTTACTTACTTACTCTAGCAGTGTCCCGAAACAACTTCTTCACTTCTGATACAATGCCAGCATTGCAGTACTGGCCGATACAGATATCGATCCGATACAAAATCAGCACAAATCAAACATGCTTTTATTACTTACACCGTGCTGTACATGAGAGTTGCATGAATATTCCACATGAATGAATTATTGCACACAATGAATTATTGCACATAATGAATTATTGCACATCAATGGATTATTGCACAAATAGTCTGCCTCGTGCATCAGGATCTGCTTCAAACCTTGTTGGAGGACGAAGAGGTGAAATGAGAAAAGACAGACGCTCTGTTAAAACGTCATGTCTGGCTCAACTTTAACAGTTTCAGAGCTCTGGGACTCTGAACGTTCCTTCAGTGATGGATGGATTACTGGCTAACAAAAACTGACTGGAACCATTCAATTTAACATTTGCATGCAAGTGTGTCATCTTTTCACGAGTTAGAATGCTTTGTAATTGTGAAATGCGAGTTGCATTTAGAGTGGGGGGGGGGGGTGGCATTAAAATGGCCTTTTTGTTTTATGTCTTTAAACACTCTCTTGGTTGATGCCAAGTAAGACAGTGGCGGAAATCAAACAACCGATCAAACTGTACAAAATACGTTAACAGGCAGCATGAGCCCCGATAAGTGTCACCGAGCAGATGGTCATTAGCCGGCACCTCTGAGTCACGGATTAGGAAGGAAAAGATAAAAAGAGAAAGAAAGAGGGGGGGGTCTTCTTAAGCAAGGAGCAGAACACTGGCAAAAAGAAGAGAGAAGAAGCCAAAAAAGAGAAGCAAGACAGCAGAGGTGATTAGAAAAATAACACCTGCGATTCAATAAATCCGGACTCCTCATCATCTACTTACTTTCATTATTTAAAGCGACGGCGCTGTCCGGATGTGGCTGAGCTGCAGAGCTTAATTAATTGCTCATGGATTATCTGTCCTCTTGTTTTGTTTGTTTATGGACCTCTTTAAATGTGCCTCAACTAAAACGTCTTATCAGCGTCTCTTAACTAAATTGAAAGTGTTCCCCGCAGAGATAGAGGACTCCAACAAACGTGGAATTCAAATAATGCTGGAAACCCACCGAGCGGGAGGGGGATGCACAGGACCAGTCGGAGTGTTTTATGCAGCAAGAGTGGATTTCTAATTTGTCTTATCGAGGAATCACACTCATTAATCTACTTCAGAGGTCTCGTTTGACCCGGGAGAATCACAGATACCTAATTTGATTGTTTTTTTTTGTTTTTTTCCCAACAAGATAAGACAGATTTTACACTGATGGTGCACGCTGATAGGGAGGATTACTGGTTAGTTATATAGTCAGGAATCCCACCCCCCAAAAGCCTGCAGTGGGGATCTAACAGCGGTGATGCACAATGATTTTTTTTTTATTAATTATATAAGTCATGAGAGTATTTATTTATATATTTATCAGTGGTTCTCAAACCACTGTAGTATCGCAGGCAAAAACAGGCCTGCGCTGTTCAGCAAAGCACCGCACAAGAAGGCAACAATTCATTCAATACAATGAATAAAACACCTGCAGTCCAGAAGAGCATGTGCACACTTAGTCAACTATGTAAGTTCACACATGCTACGCTTTTTTGAACCAAAAAAATACAGGGAATGCTATTTAATGGTTAGTATTTTGAATGTGATTTTTTTAAACTCGTTATTCCCCACTCATGGAGGCTCAAGTGGAAATCGTACTTGCGACTGAGAACCACTGACATAAAATATACACACTTAAAATACAGGAGGGACAGGAATTCAGTTAAAAAAATAAAAAAATAAAACTACAACCATTAAAAATACATGCCCGGAAAAGGATACATAAAAAACATTTCCAATGCAGTACATTAGAGCGATGTACAACCTCTTAAACTGGGGACCAATAAACTATGGAAGCAAATTTGTATCATAATTCAAACGAAAATAGATTAACAGAAATGCATTTGCATTTTCAGAATGTACCTGCATTTCTTGACTTTGCGGTCTAAGAAGGACCCAAAGACCTAAGAAGGTCTTTGGATTGTTTTGATTTTTGGTACATTTTTGGCGGGCGGACATGAAAATGAAAAGAGCAATGGTCCGTTCGGTCTCTCTTTTGAATTGTGTTACAAAATGTGCAGCTCAAATAAGAAAATGAAAATGCAGTTTGCATTATTTATTCTTAATTTTATTTCTGAGTCAAATTATGCAGTTATGATTTTGAAATGAAAAAGGGATACTGCTAATACATTTGAATTCTCACATTTGACATTTCAAATTGAATTTTGGTACATATTTGCTGGGGCATTTTTGGAAAATAAAATCTCGAATGGCTTTTCTTTTACATTTTAATTAAGTTACAGAATGATCAGCCTTGAAAAAGAAAAAGCAATTGCAGTTTGGATTATTTTATTTATGAGTCAAGAAATGCAGGTACATTCTGAAATTGCAAATGCATTTCTGTTCATTTATTTTCATTTGAATTATGATACAACTTTGCTTCCATCGTAAACCAACAAAGAGAGATGAAGACCGTCTGAAGCTGCAAAAAAAAGTAATGTAATGATGATGCTTTTGTTGCAGCCAGTAATTATTCCACCATGAACGGCGAGCATCCTGCTGCTCATCAGGAGGGGGGGCTTCAATGTCAGGCTGAAGGGCACCTTGACAGCATCAAATGAGGAAGCCTCTGATCACCGGGTGGCCACTTCATATCCTGAGAAATCTTGCCAGCGTTTTCGTCACCCGGGGTTGTGGCATCACGGTTCTCTGAAACCCAGAGTGTCGTTGCCTTTGCCAACAAGGATGTAGTTTTCTCTCTTAAGGTGGATTTTAATGATGTGCTATTTGCTTTCATTTAAGCACCCAGAAGTCGTATTTGGCAAACACAATGTGCAGAAACTAGAGCTGGGCGATATAGACCAAAACTTATATGCCGATATATTTAGGCTGAATATCGATATACAATATATTTCCTGATATTTTTTCCGCAAAGTGAGCTAAATGTTCAGTCAAAGTCAAATATGACATGTTATACATTTCAATGAACAGTTACAAAAACAAATAAATAGGTTTCTTCACCTGGTTCAAACGCAGCTGTTCAAACAACAATTTAATAATAAATGGATGAAAGCTCCATGTAAGATGCACATTAATATCTTAGATAAAAATACCCTCTAAAATAAAATATGCCAATCTTTTTTTGAAATGAATATAGGAAAATGTAAAAGATATATAAGTTATAAGATATCTGCCAATCTAGTTTAGTTTGACAACTGAATGGCTTATTTTGTATCAATATATCGCCCAGTCCTGGAAACTGATACACTGTGTTCTTTAGTTACAGAACAAAAATAGCAACAAAAAAAAAAGAAATCTAGCAAATGTAACATTGCGGGGCCGACTGTGTTGCTGTTGCTCTATTATTTGTGTCACGCTTGGATCTGGTTTTCCATTCAACACCACCTTGTTTTTTAAAATCCCACTGACGATAGATTGATGGTCCAAATATTTCATAGCACAAAGAAAAAAGACTCAATACCCGAACCGGCATCAGTTAGAATTCAAGTTGCAGGTTTTCGAACGCCTACTGCCCACTCTGACATCATGGGCGCATGAAGAAGAAAAGAAGGCCTTGTCGTCATGGCGCCACACCTCGGACAGCGAGGCCGCGACGTGCTGAGATGTTCAAGGATGTTCGCAGCTTCAAATGGTGTGTCAGACCTCTGCAGGCTGCTCGCTGCGTCTGGTGGAATCATTCATCAGCGAGAAGGTGATTTCTTATTCCAGTAATTTCTGGTTTATATACCGGCAGCTCCTGAGGGTCTGATGAGCTGAACTCTGAGCGTCTGAATCTGGGTTTGGGGGCCGCGCGCTAAGAATGCGAAAAACGCTTTCGGCAAAAAGGAGCAGCGAGAGTTCATCACCCTCGCGAAGCAGCCCTGGGGTGAGCTTTGTTCAATCTCCTCTTCCTCACCTGGCCTCGCTCCCCGCAAATGCAAAGGAGCTCTGGGGTCCCAATTCTTATCTTCTGACTCAAGAGTGCCTGAATCACATCTGATAGTTCAGACTTCTTGTTCTTGCGAGAAAATCTAAACACCCCCCCCCCCATCCCCCCACCCCACATTTGTGGTTATTTAAACGGCACACTTGACATGCAGCCCCAGACGAGCACGAGGACGTCGCTGCACGAGTTGTTGCAGAATGCGGCTGCGCTTGTTGCCATGGCAGCGAGCTACAATTAGTAATTAGAGAACAATTGTGAGGTGTCATTGGAGCCCGCTCTGGGAAACATCTCCTATTACCTCTCCAACTCGATGTTTTAGAGGGTCAAGTTGTATGAATTCAACTCTTGTCGTCCCTCTCTTGTGCTCAAAAGCCATCAGATTGTTACCTTCAGACCGTCAGAAGGTCAAAGTCACCTTGGCTCCGCTGAACTTGAGGGTAATTCCAGCTTTTTGTGTGGGCGAGGGGATGAAAAAAGTGATAATTATGAGCTGCTTTTCAAGTTGAGATATTGTGATTCTGGGCTTTGGGAATCCGATACAGAGCCTTCTTTTTTTCTTTTTTTTTACTTGTAATGAACAGCTGTATTAATACAGGTGATGTGATCGCTATCATGGGTGAATAGCAAAAACACAAACAACGAATGAATGCCATAAGTTAATATAACATTTTCTATCATAGACTATTGTAGAATGTGTTTTTTTATCTAATTGTTTGCATTTAAAAGTGAAGCTACATTTTTGTAAAATAAAGCTACGTATTCCTTTTTTAAAACAGTGTTGTTACAAATAAATAAGAATACAAAAGTATTTTCTGCCTCAAGCCAGCTGCTGGATGACCAGCCAGGTGTGAGCTCTGGCGAGAAGGTGCTTTGCGCTACCGATGCTCAAAAGTTGAAAATATTCTCACTTTTCACCTTCTACACTCGTTCAAAATTCTAAATCCAGTCAGATGTTTCGCATTAGCGGTATCTATATTTTCAACACTGTTGTAGTCACAGTGTAGCCGATCCGTGTCTGTACAAATTACTCGATCGCATGTATCCTGTTTTTGCACCTTTTCTTGTCTGCCAGGATGAACATAGTATATGCAGACGGCACATCTCAGTGTTTGTGGTCTGTAAACGTCTTCCACGAGTAAATGAGCTCCAGTGTTTACTCGACGGCGTGCTGCGGCAGCCGCGTGATCGCTTTGACAGCGCTGTCGTTTAATGAGCGACTCTCCTTGCATGCGTCGCCTCAGCACGGGTCCCGGCTGACCACATAAAGATGAGAGGCAAGGCCAAATAGCAATCTCCCCGAAGAGACCTGGAAACAGATACAAACAACAGTCAGCAAAGGTTTGGCCATGGATAGTGCAGAGTATTGACTGATGGATCAATACCCTCAACTGCTTCAGCTGAGCCAGACTCCACCTCAGTTCGATAAAGCGCAGTTCTATCTTCAGTCCCTGTCGAGCCTGATGGCAGAGATTGATTAGGAAGCATTTGTCAGCACTGAGATAGCTTCCAAGAGGAAAATGTAACATTCATGTCTTGTGGCAGCAGCTCTCTCATCACTTTTAGATATTTTTTCAGTTTATTTGCAATGCAGCCTCCGGTTTTTCACTTATTAGTTAGTAGTGGTTATTAGCTGTTACAGAGTGTTACCATTGGTTTATTTGAGGATTGTAAACTCTTTGAACCACACTCCGATGCTCAAGATCACGCTGTCACCGCTGCTAATAATTCCATGCATGCCAAATGATGGAGGGGAGAGGATCTAAAGAGGAATGACATACTTAGAAGGGATACCTGAAGCAGAGGATAATTAATTCAACCTGAGCTCAATGCCAATCCTACATTATGCATAAGATTCATTAGCATAAACATGCATATCTTTACCCTTTGGCTCGTTTATTAGCTCGCGCAGTGTCAAAGAAAAGGGGAGGTCAATTTTGATTTCCTGCAAAATAGTTAATTACTTTTGTTTTACTCCCCCAAAAACAACAAGGATGAAACGACGTTAGCGCTCACACTGCAGCGTCTGCATGGAATGGCAATTTTCAGAGGCAGTGATTTGTGTCACCTTCAGACGATGCAGAGCAGGGTGAGGTAAGAGTGGGAAGGTCGATGGTGGGGGTGGTGATGGGGGGATTTTTGACTTTGATGGCTGTCATACTTTTATTGTACAACTTTGATATGATTCAAGATACAATCAACCTTCTAAATAATCAACCAGTGATCATGGGAAATTGGATTTCTCTCATGTATGGATTGGTGAAAACCTGATTTCATGTAGTGTGGGACAGGACAAATCTGATATCAACCATCAAATTCTGGGGCTGTTTACACACACACACACACACACACACACACACACATACACACACACCTGCACCAGACCAGATCCAAACTAGATATCTACTTCACTGCGGACACGCCTGCGTAATCCGGATTCGGAGAGGGAGGTGGGGGCTCCACGGCCGTGTGGATTAGTTTTAGGCTGTTTGCACACACATCTACACACACGCACACACAATGCTGGTCAAATCAAATCAGAGCTCTAACCCTTCAAAAATGAGGATACAGTTCGGAAAGGACCTCCGAGTTGGAATCTGTTTGATACCAGAGTCGGTATAAGTAGATCCGGTGTAGATAGATGCTGTTGTTGTGGTTATCCTTGTTCAGATATCATATGAATAAGGTCACGGCTCCCCCCCTCCACCTCGCCGCCCCTCCCCCATCCAGAGCGCCGCATATCACTCAAAGATGACGGCCTAATGAGAGATCCTTGTAGTGGACCCACGGTGCCTTCAAGTGCATTCTGCCAAACAGCTATTAAAATGCCCTCTTCCTCGGTGATTGCCTTTCAGAGGAGGAAATTGGAAGAGGCAATATATTGGACTCAGGGAGTAAAATGGTGGCGGAGCTGATTAGATAGCAGCAGTCTGTCAAGATCTCATTGACCGGAGGGAAGGGTGAGGGTGTTCAGCAGTGGCCGCTGAGGGAATATACATTATTTTTTATTTAATGCAGCATTGATCATTTTGAAGTTAAAATGCAGAAATTATTGTCTGTTGATATAAGTCAGAAGATAGGGATGCTTGTATTCTTTTTTTAAGAGTCCCTCTAAAATTTTGGGATTGACATATTCATTTATTTATTGCTCTCCAATGTTGTTTGTGATTATTGGATGTCATTTAAAACTTCAAGTAACTTGTTGGTTTAGACAAAAAGTGCACAGTAAAAAAAAGCATTTACTGCAGAGCTTAGTTTGTCTCCACTTTCAATTAAGAAGAGTAAAGGGTCGGGCCTTTGAGTTTGGATTGTGATTTTTTGTTTTAATCACTAAAGAACCAAAAATGCAAAAATTAATTTTAATTTCAACACTTCAGTTTTTTGTACTTAATGTGGCAAAACTTGATTATGGAACAGCTTGCCTAAAAAATGTTGGGAATATCAAAGGTTCTTATTTGCAACTACCTCGTGAAAAATATCATTCTTTTAATGGTTACTATGATGAGCAAGCGCACTACAGCGCAGAAGCTGCTGGAAATATCTTTTCTCATTTTGCTTTATTTCGCAAAACATGGCTCAAACATCAACAGAGAAAACAGAAAAGGCTCCAAGGATAAAATTCAATGCTTGCTGTTACATCACAGTAATTTTTTTATGAATCTTTAATGGCTTCAATGGCTACATCTGTTATACAATACAATTAGAGCATATTGTAATTCTGAAAAAAACTGAGCCAATGTGTGCTTTAGTTGTCTTATCAATGCACGAAGTCCATTGATTAGTCACATTTTTGGAGAGAGAGATACTTTTTGTGTGCTTTATTACTGATATGTTGTTTTGTACTGTGGAGATATAGTCCTTCTCCAAACACTTTCACCAGCCTTCCGTTATTTTCTGAAAAATTATTTTGCTGAATTTGCTGTGGAAACCTCAATAGCATAACCTTGAGGGTGGAATAAACAAAGTGTACCATGAAAAAGAATAAGAAACATACACCTGTCATCATAAGATACTTTAAAATAATACTGACATTTTGAAAAGTTTTTTAAAAAGTCCTTAGGATAACATGGCTGGACGTGAAGCCCATACGCTCTGCTGTATCTGACCACCTACAATGTTACATCACCAGCAGCACACGGGGCCCTTTGGTGGTTTCCTAGTCCTGGGTTTGAAAAGCACTGCGGTGAAATACAGTATCTGTTGAGACTCCCACGATGCGTAGCCCACACTAAACCAGGCCAATCTCCCTTTCATCTGTCGAAAAGCTGCCTGCACTGCTCCCTCGCGACTCCAGTGTTTACGCTCAGACAGTGAGCAGCTCAATGAACAGCAGTCAAACAGCTCTATAGACAGCAGCATTCAATAAACAACCTTTGCACCTCTCTGCTGCAGCCCCGGAACACGACGTTGGCACGGATTCATCTCTCACACTCACTCTCACCTCGTCACACGCTCATTTCGCTTTTGTCATCTATGCGGTTTAGATTTGCCTCACTTTTAATGTTGAACAAGATCAGTAAATTTCCCGTGCAGCAAAAGGATTCAATATTCTGTTGAAATGGCAATTTTTTTCCATAACAAATAGGAAGAAAATATTGTTGTGTGTTGTGTGATGTTGAAAAAATCCCATAATGCATTGCAGTAGTCGCCAACCATCATACCACACTACTGATTTTCCCCTCATGAAACCACGTTTGTGAATATGTATCCATCCATTATCTGCGACCCGGTGACAGCAGCCTGAGTAAGGTAACCCCGACAACCGTCTCCCCAGCAACGCCTGTCTGCTCTTCCTGTGGGATCCCAGAACGATTCCAAGACCAGATGGGCAGTGTGGTCCCTCCAGGGAGTTCAGAGTCTTACAGACCCCTTCAGACCCCAGCCCCAAACCGTCACCTCCACTGAAGACGTCTCGAACGTGGTCCTTTTGGATTCTCCTCCGCTCTCCCCGAGGTGGGGCTTCTTGAAGACCCGAGCCAGACCTTCCCAGTTCACCCTTGCTACCTCCTTGTGTTGCTGACACCACAAAGTGATCGGTTTGTCCCGACTAGGGCTGGTATCGGTGCTCGATACCTTTCGGATGTCGACCGAAACAACCCAGTACCAATAGCATCGAAACTGCGCCTGTCAAACGATACTTGCAATTGGTTGTTTTTGCACCCAGATCTAGTAAAAGTAAAAGACTATAGTTTTTAGTTTCTATGGTTTTACTCGCAGCCAATCACCGCAAGCACAATTTGAGCACTTTCGAAATGTATGTGTGTAAAAATCTTTTGAATTGTGACATTTGCTCAACTGATGGCTTTCTATTCGCATGATTAATATTGAAAGAAGTAACAAAAAGTATCCAACGAAGTACTCAATTGGTATCGGCATCGTTGTAAGGGTACTGGTATTGTAAATGGTATTGAGATCATTTAAACGCTGGCATGAACATGGCGTTTTTTGTGGACCTCCGAGCCCAGAATGAATAATGAATAACTGAATTCATCTCGAATATCAGTTTTTAGAGAATATCTGACAGCTTAAGAAATTTACTTCAAGTTCAAGAAGACATTTCTCTTTCAAGAGGCTTCTTGAGCTTCAGAGTCCCACCTCACATGGTCGTCGGCCCAAATACTGGGCTCTTTAGACCCCCCTGGTGGTCATGTGACTCAACAATTAGAATCGAAATATCTCTTTACGTGAGAGGTGAAACGTCTTCACTAAGCTCAGGTACAAGTTGCATACTCTGGATGCTGGAGGACTGACAATATCCACCCAGCATTTTTTTTTCTGTGTTTTGACTCTGTGGTGGTAACATGCGCTCTGCTGGGCCTTTGGTTAAGGATTTAAATGACTAAAAAGAGAAATATGAATTATGTGAACTTGTGTGGGGAGAGATAAGCGATAAGTGTCTTCCCACTCGATGTAATGTCCTCAGAAAAAAAAAAGAGTCAGAAAATCCTCTGAAAAATGTGTTCAATTATAGGATTTCCATGTGGAGCCTCACTTAACATCACTCCGGGGAAGCGGGGAAACACACCGGCACTTCATTTGGTGGCAGGAGGAGTCACAATTCTATCATCTGTCTCTGATTGCACCTGGCACCACCAACCGCTGCCATGGTTTGAAAACACACACGGCAGCTCGCAACCGGGGTTGTTTGCAGCCCTTTTTGGCTTCTTCTTCTTTTTATTCAATATGTTTTACAGGCATAGGCAGTATACTGAATTTACAAAACAACAATAATATAAATAGATAAATAAATGATTAGAAAAAGTTTTTAAAAAACGCTAAACTTGCTTACAAGCATATTGGCCAAAGACACACACAAAGAAAAGATATGTACATATACGGGCCTCTTCTACCTCATCTATGATCTATCTCAACAAAAAAAGTATACAAATAGGAAGTTAAAACGTCTCAACATATTCTTGGCGTCTTGTTTAAAAAATGGACGGACGACGGCACTCAAATCTTTTGTTAGCAAGACAACCCTGTTCATTGCTCTGATTGGTCGGAGCCGGTCATAGAACTGTCCTGTGGCGCCACCCCCTTTAGAAAATTGGGAAGGTCCATTGGGTCTGGATGTGGTGTTTTTAATACTCTTTGTCTACTCAGTACTGCACTGCAATGGGCGAAAACACCTATCACATATTTCTGCTATTTTGATATTTTATTCAATTGCACACTAATAAAATGAAAGAATTCTTGTTTTGGACACTGTGGGATGCTGTTTAGGATTTATGCAAACCTGCCCAACCTCTCGCTTTGCTACAACAAAGTCATTCAAAGCTAGATTCTATAAACACAGAAATAAAAAGCCATTTTCATTGAATTAAGTTGTATTGGTATTCAAGGCAGTTTGATGTAGTTTTTTCAATGTGTGCATTCTGTTCTGTTTCATTCCATATTTTTGATATACAGTAGTAATGCTGTGTGTTGTTCCTGCATCGGTATCGTTTTAGTGGATTTCTTCCACCAGCCTAAATCAGCCTCAGCATGGTTTGCTCGGGCCGAGTCTGCTTCAGAAATAGACGTCGGGTACAACCTAAGCGGCTAACACTCCATAAATTCTCTATACTGCCCTCATGAATTAGTAGCAGGCTGTGCACTGCCGCCAGCATTGTTTATGATATTGCTGTGTGTTTTTGTAGACAAATGTGAAATAGTGGCGGATGGGGGGCACCAGCGATGTGGAAATGTTGTGGCAGTTAAAGCACGATACACACACACACACATACACACACACACACACAGGCATACAAGAGAAGAAAATGCTGTTTATTTGTTTTCCTCCATATCATGCAGCGTTGGAGTCATAAAGGCTGAGCCTCTTATAGCTGTAATGTCCAATATGTGTCGGTTAACCTTTACACTCGCCGTTACATCCAGACATGTTCCTTTGAACATACTGGTTTTTTGCCGTTGGAGCATATTTTAAAGCATCTCTCCTGTTTTAAACTGCAAAACCTGCGCTGCTGATATCACTGTTTGATAGTTAATTGTCGCCTCCTGCGCCTTTTTTAGAACGTCGCCGCATTTCTCAGTGTCGTTATATCACCAACTAAAGGTGGTACTGATCTCCAAACTGAAGTGCCTCATCTCTTCTGCATTAAAACGCTGCGGCACCTTAAGTGGGCACCCATGTGCTTCATGAGTGCGTGAATGTGAGGTGTGTGTGACAAGGTAACCATTGTGATGACTGTGACATTCCCCAACAATTCCCTCCGAGAAACTTTCCGGCCGTGTCGCAGTCCACGATGTCTCCCAAGTATTTTAATCATCATACCTTTTTTGTGTCATTTACCTTTTCTCTGTGAACCGGAGCTCATTCTTGCACTGTTGTGGCGAGCTTGCGTGGGAAGAATGACTCATTAGACGGGAATCTTTAGTTTGAGAGTAATTACTGCGCTTCATTCATCACGCGGTTCCGGGAATGTTGCTTTATCTTATCTTAAAGCGGAGCCATAATTCACATTCCCTGGCTCCAGCACCATCCATCGTCACACTCATGGCGCTGCGGTGGGAAATAACCTCCATATCGCATCATCAACACAAGGAGAAAATTTGCGCAATACAACAACTCAAACCGATACAGGAACAGTCTGACTTCCAATGAGGTCCTGCTTTAACCATCAGAGTTCTCCTGCTGCTTCAATGTATCTGCCAAAGATGATCGTTGAGCAACATCATCATGTAAACACACTTAATTCAATTGATTATTGTTGGATTAAAGGAAGTCGGACAATGCAGGTGAGCCTTTACAGCATCATTGTATTTCTTGGTATATTGATATGGATGGAATCTATTTGAACCTCCTCATATTTGACACTTCATTTTCAACTAAATACAGTTGTATAACTCAGGGAGGTCGATGAATAATCAGTTTGGGCAAAGAGGCGATAATGATAACTGGAATAATCTATGATAAATAGAATGTATTTCTCAATGTATGAAATGCTGCGTCAAAGGAGGCGCACGGCAGAGGCTTTCTGAACAATGGCAATAAAATTATTTTTGAAATACATATAATATCTTTGTATAAAATAAACTAGATATAATATCTGTGTCATTATTCGTGTTTTCACGCAGCGACCTTCCCCCAACGCTGAACAATCCCACATGTCAAAAAAGGTCAATTCTAAATATTTAAGTGCATGGCTGGGATTTTTTATTTCAATCTGCACTCAAAGTAAGCACGACTCTGTAGACGTACGTATGTTTATTTATCCATCGTTGTTGTATTTCACGTCGTGATCTACTCCAAAATGAATCAAATTAATGATATTTTGCTTTCTTGGCCTTGACATTTGCATTCCCTCATTCACACAAGGGCGGCCTCGCAACCTGCTCATTGGGAGCAATCAACGTTGTCTTGCTCAAGGACACTTTGCCGACTCTCCAATGTGATTACCTTGATCATTCAGAGCCAATGCACCTATATTAGATCTTTTTTTTCAGTGTTTGCCCAATCCCTGATTAAATTTTTATCGAAAATGTGATTGTTTATGTGTAATCATCCAACGGCAAACACGCCAATGCTTTAAAGTACTGAGGCGAACTCAAGCGCGGCCTGTTACACCCACTAAAGTGTTTCTTTTCATTTTCGCTGCTGTTTTGATTATTGAAAGAATTTATGGTGGTCGAGGCCTGCAAACGCGCTGCAAACAGAGAAACGCTACAAAAAGAGAAACACTGCAAGAGAGAAATGCGGAAAATTCCCGAAAAAAATGGAAGTGCCCAAACTGAGGGACGGACCGATGCTGTGGGATCGGCCCCTCTTTAAACACACGGGCGGGATGCATTTTCTCTATGTTAATTAAAAAGCAGATTGGAAATGTTTGTAACCCCCTGACGGTTGATATTGAAATATTGAACTGTTTTGAATTGCTAAATAAAGAAGGAAAGAAGAAGGAAGAAGAACTATTTTTTGTTAATAACGTTTTTTTGAATTAAAAAAAGATGTACATCGGTCGTTTTCCATTAATGCTGATAAAGATTACGGCCAAGTGTTTCAAAACGACATAAAGGAAAATGTCAAGTTTTATTCCACTTCTTCCGAGTCCTAATTAACACAGAGAACATGGATCCCACTTGGGTTTAGGGTTAAAGAGGGTCTGATCCCACAGGATCGGTCCATCCCTCAGTTTAGTCCCCCCTTGTTTTTCGTGAATTTGCAGCGTTTCTCCCTTGCAGCATTTCTGTGTTTGCGGTGCGTTTGCAGCCCTCGGCCACCGTAAGAATCCCACCGAAAACTAACATTTGCCAATAACATAACGCAGCCTCAGTCGAGGTGAGGTAATGGCTTCTGCCGCCCCCCACCTCACTCAGAGAGCCAGTTCACCTGAGCACTTGACAGATTAACATTCCATTTCATGATGGTTGAGCGCTGGGGCCGGAGCTTGTCCCTCCGATAGGGGCTGAAGCTTTGTAATCAGCGTCCAGGTGTGTCCTCTGTCCATCTGATCTCAGAAGATATGCCACCTGCGGGGGGTTTTAGCTTGACTCCCGACAACATACAGCACAACCGAGTCGCTGACAGCTGGAGCATGAAAGGCTGAAGGACGCCAGCCCCCCCCCCAGCCCCCTCCCTCTCTCCTCTCCACCAGCTCTCTGCTCTTGGCTCCACCTTCGTAAAAGCCATTGTCGGCCGAGTATTTGAGGCGTGTGATTGTGGCCGGGCCTTTTTAGA
>CAESWR010001443.1:55952-67448 GCA_903171835.1 Mullus surmuletus | reverse complement strand
AACGTGAACCTATCCGAGGGGGACAAAGTGGTCTTTGAGGACGTTGGCCATCGGGAGAACACCATGCTGGCCAACGAGTCCATTCTGATGAGGGGCTTGGTGGTGCGTAGCCACAGCAACCAGATCTCCATCCGGTTCCACAGCCCGCGCCCCGAGGTTGGATCGGTGCTGCTGCGGTACCAAGGTAGGTACAAAATATCGATACAAAAACTCCCAAAAAATATCTAGGTTACAGAGAGAACGCCCTGAGCTGTCGTTCTGCTCCAGGTTTACTAAGTTAAAGGGAGTTTGTCGCAGCCCCCTGTTGCCAAATGCTCGCTCTTATGCCGTGTTTCCACTGGCTCTACTCGACTCGGCCCGCGTTTCCACTGAGAGAAAAGTACCTGGTACCTGGGGCTACTTTTTTGGTACCTGCTTCCTCAGGGCTCCAAAAAAAGCAGGTACTTTCAGGTACTAAAAGGTGACGTAGACACATTGGAGACACTGATTGGTTCAGAGAGTCGTCACAGCATCAGTGCATCATCAACAATAGCCACTCACGGTGTAAACAGCAGCGCTAGTCTTTTTTTCTTTGTGTCTTTTGTTATAATGGCCGCTTTTTCAGTGTGCGGTCGCATTTTATCGGAAAGCTATAAGAGTGCGAGTGTTCATGGCTACAATAGTACATCTGTGCGGTGCCGTGAAAAGTAGAAAGAAAGAAAAAACTTGAGAGCGACTACCGCTCAAGGTAATGTCGCACGTCATCCTGGGGCTTCTGTTTTTGCAGTGGAAACGCTCCCCAAAAAAGTACCCACTCTCAAAAGTGAGCCGAGTTGAGTCGAGCCGAGCCAGGTAGTGCCGATACCGTAAGTGGAAACGGGGCATTAGAATTGTTGGGTCTCTTTTAATGTACAGCTATTGTAGAGCGTGGTCTAGAGCCGCTCTCTGTTAAAGGAGCAGTGAGTAAAAATAGGTGTGTTTGGCAACAATTAATGGCGTATTTCTATATTCCAATGCTGTTTGGCTCACCTCGCCCTTTTGGCTTTTGAGGACAAAAAGGAGAAAGACTAGCGCTAAGAAAATGATACATTTAAAAAAAATCCATTTTCAAACAACAATACAATATGATTAACATTATATTTTGTTTTTGATAATAAAAAACAAAAAACATTTGTAGGCGGGACGCCAGTGCACAATGTGTGTGTGTGTGTGTGTGTGATGCACAGCCGCACGCATGTGTGTGGGAGAGTTTGGAGCGATTGATCGCCGGCGGGGGGTAAAGCACTTTGGCCGTGTCAACCAGGCGAAAAACAGGCCCTCTGATATAACACACACTTTTCACACTGCCATTATGAGTAAAAATGTTGCCCTTTATTCCCTCAAGGCGCCTAGAGTTAACTCTTTGTTAAATGTCTTTTATTAACATTATACTGTATCTAAAAAAACTGAATTGATTTGATCTGATCTGAATTGAATTAGATTGGACTGAAAACTTGAAAGTAACTGTTGTACTTGATATGATTTTTCAGATTAGTGTGTAATCCAGCTCACACCGGATTGTGCTCTCTTTGAACTAGATTTCTTTACTGTCGGGATGGAGTCAATTCATCACATGGGAGATGAAGCATGTAACGCGTACCTGTCTTCTGCAGGCTTCAGGCATCGTGAAGCTGTGTTTATTATCGCTTGTTAACGTAATGTGTTGTCGCCGTCAGAAAGAAAATGACTCGCACCATCAATCAGCCACGTGATTAGCTAATGAATTATCTCTGTAAGTGCTTTACTTATCAGTTATTGTACCGCAGACATCCTGAGGAAGACATGAGTTTGGGCTGATGTTATCCAGCATCCTGCTAACGACAGACGAGAGAATCGCAGGCCTGCAGCTGCTTTCGTTTCTTTCAAGCTGAAAATCCATGCCGTGTTTGTAGATGTGTGATGGTGTTTTAACAGCCGCAGGCGTCAGCTCTCATCCCCCAAAAAAGTGTTTCAAGATTCTCTTCATTTATCTTTGTTTCCATCGATTGCCCTCCAAAGTGCAGATGGCGTGAGCAAAGTTTCCACTGTTAAATGGTGGCGTCGGCGGCATCATTACGGGCGACTTGAAAGCAAACGGCCTTCCATTTCCATGTTTGAACTGCTGGGCTAAGTGGAGGAAAACTCGATGAGGCTTGATTCTCCTCTGGTTTTTTTGGGGGGTGTTTTTGAATGTGAGCCGCCTGAACATGCTATTGTTCAGATACACAAAAATGACCAGACAATTGTGTCATTTCACGGTGCACCAAAATGAAGAATTCCACAAAAAGATGCATTTAGTAAATGCTACAGTATCTCATTATTTGGGGTGTTTGTTCGCAGAAAATGCAGTAAGAGTTCCAATATAAATTTGTGTTTGTTGTATCGGAGCACGTTGCAACCTTGGTGCCGCCATATTGCACTGCCATCTCGACATATTGGCCCTGTTCACACTACAGCACCAAATCGGATTCCTTTTGTATCCGCATTGTAGGTTTGCAGCATTGTTTGGATCAGTTTTTCCATCTGTGCTAGTTTTAATCTGTACAGCACTTCGATCGACCTTGGTTGTTTTAAATGTGCTCTATAAAAAAAGTTTGAGTTGAGTATCTTGATGTGGTGATACTTATGCCGTGTGAACAGCATATATCCATCCATCCAAAGTCAGTTTTCCCAATAATGATTCAGGATTCAAACCCGATATCTACACATTCCACCTCAAAGAGAAAACAGCTGCTTATTTAATCCCGATTCGGACTAGGATTGCGTCCACCATTGTTAATTGCAAAGTGAGATTTAACAGGTCCAATCCAAATCGGGAGACGGAGTGCAGACACAGCAGTCTTGAGTTTGATTGACGACAGCGCAAACACCCGAGCTTCACCTTTGCCTGCCGGTGGCCGGCAATTACGAAAAACTAGAAGCAGACCAAAGACAGTTTGGTCAACGGAGAATAGAACAGAGGCTGTCATTGCACCAGTATAATGGAATTGAGCAGATGATTGTTGAGTGTGTGTTGGGATGTGTGTTGGATGCCCTGTCTGTACTCGCGATCATTGTCTCCCCTGTCTTCATGGTGTTAAGGACCAGTTTTTACTCTTCTTTTTTTTCCCCCTCACACCACCTGTTTCACCTCAAGCCTGTGAGGTGACTCTCGGACTCAGAACACCCCCCTGTGGTGCTGCTGTGTTGGGGCTGATGATGGAGGAGGTGTGTCTCCTGACTCACCTGTGAGCAATCTGTGAGGAAGCTCATTACCAACAAGCACAGCAAGGAACTGAGGCTCAGTTTGTTCACCGCAGCCTCATGAGACGACTGTGTTGAATGTGGAGCTGAAATCCTCAAACAGCGCACATTGAGAAGAATGTTATAAGAAAGGACACTGCGGGGTTTTCTTCGTGAGCTGACACTCTATCTTCAGGGTGGTCCTCACCTGGGGGCTCTGTAGGACATTACTTCCCCACCGATGCACTGTTTGTGTCTTCTTCATCCCTCTCTTCACTTCAGCACCGTGGGTTTGTTCTTCCCCAGCCTTGAATTTTTCTTTGTCGGTTTATTAGATTGTTTTCTCTCCTCTGAGAAAATCTATTCTTTGCCTGGCCCCAACCAGGAGCTGGATCAGCAGGAAAACTAAAGTCCATACACCAAACACACACACACACACACACACACACACACACAGACACACACATACACACACATACACACACTGTGGCCCATATAACTATTCCCAGCACTCTTGAAGTGCTTGTAACCGAGACAGTGTGGTATCGGTATAGGTTGGTCCTCAGAAGTTCTTGGAAAATCTTCAGGGCATCGTTAGCTCTCGCAGCTCATCCCACAACAGAATATTTAGGTGGAGAAAAAACGTTGCCTGAGTGACTTTATCACCTCAAACGCTGCTTTCCTCGTCGTGTAGGCAAGAAATGCTGAGAGCTTTAAAGGTTAGGGATGGAGTGTGAGTCGAATGTAAGATTAGATTAGATTAGATCAGATCAGATCAGATCAGATCAAATCAGATTCATCTGATTGAGACTGCGTTCAGATGCAGTCAATATTTGGATTAAGCTCCATATTCCGGTTCCTGAAACATTTGGAATAACCCGTTTACATTCATGAGCATATAGGGATATTATTCCTGTGTACATGGTCATCGTAATCAATTGGAATATCCCGATCAAACCAGCGACACGTGGCATAACTTTCCGCTTAGCTTTTTGTGGATCTGTCTATCCAGGTATTTTCGACAGTCTCCAAATGCCAGGATGTTTGTGTCTTTCATAACACTTGCAAAGTGATTAGTTTCCTCCTCACTCCAAAAGTGTGGTGTGGTGTAGTTCTTTTGTTTGGCCATGTTTACAAGTAGTTCCTGGAGAAAAAAGACCGAGATTCCTTGCCAATAACATGCGCAGGGCACAAACTCATGTTCCTTTTGATGGGGAGATCCCAATCGGCGTATACATGATCAAATATTCGGGTAACAAAAGAAGCAACCGTGGCGCAATATTCAGGTTTTTAAATGGATGTTGGTATTCAAATGGGTTATTGGTGTTTACATGGCCGCACATAACCGGGTTATTGCTAACATTCCGTTTAGAAAAGGCTGATTTGACTGCATGTAAACCAGTAATAGAAACAATGATCTATAACTTGCACATTAACTATGCAATTTGTCTGCATTTAAGTCAAAATATTGACTCGGACAATAGCCGCTGCCAGAGTGTGTTTAAAATAGATAACAAACACGTATCCATGGCAGCTGCCTGTCACTCTCCTTTCTCTGCACCATGTGGCACCTACAACAAAATGGGCTGAATCCTTCGCCACTCGAATGAGCCATCCAAAAACATCCAGTGCTGTGATTGCTGCCTCTTTTGTTTTGTTTTTTCTATTTCATTGTTACTAACAACAGCCAAGGAGGGATGGTTCAGGCAGACACAGTCGTGTGGCAAGAAATAATGTGTTGAGTTGTGCAGGAATTGACTTCCCTGAGAGTCTGAGCAGTCGAGGAAATACAACGTTTGTAGCATTCAACGTAGATCTGATATGTCGCCTCACCACAGGGATTCTACTTCTTGGTGCAGATTTATTGAGCGTACTGTTGTAAAATTACAGCAGCATCAATTACAACATATTTGATGTCACTTTCGTTTAATATGTCGACTTCCACATGTAATAGAGAACTGGGTGCTGAATATTGCAGTAAAGTTATCCTCATATGCTCCTCCATATATTTGGAAAGGCTGCCCTCTTTCCAAGAATTAGTAAATATATCTGAACCCATTTAGTAGTGACTTTCCGAGGACAGTGTTTTATTATATGTTGCTTCTCAACGGATTATACTACTTATGATAATGTATTTAACAAAATGTTATCTGTTTTCACAATTACATCTTATCTCCCAGCTGAAAACACTGATGTCAGCATCTTGTTTTGAAAGCCCCGCCCTAATTAGAATAGAAAAGAATTGATGTCGATGATACGAATTTAAGCTTGATATTTGATGCTACATGGAAAGCACTTGGTAATCTTTCATTTGACTCGTGCCTGTGCCGGGCGATGCCGGGATATCGAAACGAGTTTAAGCCGAGCAGCGGACGGGCAAGCTTTTTTTGTTCCTTGGATAATTATGAGCCATTGACATGCTGACAAATTAATTTAAAATGAGCATGTATCTAATATTCTTTTGGTTATTATGGAGATGTAATTGCACGCAGGATTTGCCCATTAATTAATCACGGGGGGGAAGTGGAATTGATGTTTTTCTTTCTTGGCGTTAAATTAGCTCTGTATCAGGAATTAGCATGAGTAAGTGAACACACAAATAGGTTGTGTGTTCGTTCGACTCCATCGAATGTGTAAAAGCGGCGGGGTGACGCTGCCGCCAAAATGATTCTATCACTTTTAACTTTGATATATCTTTTGTGGTCTACTTTTCAAAGTGACGGAAGTAGAAAAAAAAACATGGTAAGATTACAAGGGAGTAATGATATATCCAACAGATTCAGTGGAGAGCAATGTCACTATAATTTTCTGTGGGTCTAACACTGTGTTTACTCTCTATTGTTTAAATGATAGTTTTGAAAAGTTTGATTTCTATTCAAATGGAGCTCTGTGTGCCACGTTCAGCTCAGAGGCGACCCCCGCTCTCGCTAGTGATGCAGAAAAAAAAACCAAGAAAAACAAGAGAGGGATGAGATTAGACACTCAGCTCATTGTAGAACTGAAACAGCACCGGGCTTGGAAAGTAATTATAAAGCACAAAGCTGCGACCTCCCATTGTATCTACCGATTTTAAAATACTTGATGTATTATAAAGAACTGTTTGAAAAAGTGTTAATTTAACAATCTTCTCTTAAAGAATGATTAGGCCTCGGTTCTAATAACTCCATAATTTGATCCACATGTTTTGCTCTGCTTGTGAGTCTGGAGCCAGCAGCGTCTCTCAGCCTGGAGGCCCCACAGCAGCTGGATTTTTAATTTTACATTGTAATCAATGCATTGCAGCACCTGGAGATTTCAATAAAAACAGACCTTCCACACAGTTTTCAGAGGGGTCTCAGGAGGGGGTGCAAAAAAGTGCAAAAACTGAAGGCATCCTACAACTAGAGCTCAACCTCTGATGTACGTTTTGAATTTTTGGATTTAACAATGAATCGACTGTACTTGTTTTCCAATGCATTTATTCGTGTTGTTCAAAATGTTGAAGTCTTGAATATTCCTGCTCCTGACAATAATTATTAGCAACGTTACTAGATGTGCACTCTGTTCCAGTATTCGCTCAGTATGGGTACTACTGGTCCCAAAGGGAGAATGGGTTGAGTGAAGCAGTGAAGAAGTTATACACGGACTGGTACTTGTTTAACATTCTCTCCCTGAAGGCTCTCAAATACTTTGCATACCACATGGCCACACGTTCACATTTCATATACTGAAAACAGAGACTGCCAACTTGAGAATTCCTGCTGTTCTCAAGGCACAGCTCTCTTAGCCGGGGATTGAACCATCAACCGTCAATACGAGTCAACAAGATTCAGTAAACACATCTAACCTGAGGGAATACGCGGTTGTTGGGGAACTCTTTAATAGGAAGAAATATGTCTGTAGCTAAAGTCATTTTTCTTCTGTAATCATAAATGCATACAAAATGTCATTCTATTTTTTTAACAAGGGAAATTCAATTTTTTACAGTTGGAAATTACAGGTATCAATATCAGTTCAAATGTGCGTGGTGTTGAGCCCTGCAGGGCCCGGCACACTCGTGTCATTCAATGTTAATTTAATTGCTTAATTAAAATAGTGATAAGGCTGCTTTAAAGGCCCAGCTCTCTCACTCTGCACTCACACTCCTTCGGTTTTCATTTTTATCATCTAATGACAGCTCCTCGGGATGGCACGGCCGTGATCTGAGAAAAAGATCCGTACAACAACAAAAACGACACAAATCAGGCCAGACAAACACAAATCAATGAAAACAACAAGAGTCATTATAATTTTGGGGCAATGCTGACCCGCTAGAGAATAAAAATGTTCGGCCTAAGGGGACTTTGGTCCATTTAGGAAGCACACAGTTGGCTGCCTGGAAGTCTGCCAAAAGTTGGTGAGCATATGGAATATCTGAGCATCCTTTGTACTTCAGTTATTGGATCATCTAGCGACACGGTTTATATTTAGGACGAGGTGTGAATGTGTCTAAGGTGCAGCGTGTACATCTTGCAAAGTGATTATTATGAGATAAAAATTGAGAATCTTTGAAATTGGTCTTTGAAAACCCACTATATACTGTATAGTATTGGTTATAGTTTCGCTATGAAAGAAGTTTTGTTTCTGTTGTATTGTGATACTTATTGTTTCCTGTTCACTGCTCTACTTATTCTTGCCAATACACCCCTAGTAGTTGTTATGCCAGCGTCTGGCATTATTCCAAGAGAGATTTTTCACTGGGGAATCTGTCCGGAGCTACATTGGAGTGTTATGGTTTTTTCAGGAAGGCTGGAGAACAACAGCGGAGTAGGAAGAGGTAAGTTCAACTGGCTGGTTTTTATACGGTTCAATGTGCGTCACTTTGAAAGGCGACCTTTGGCTCCTGGCTCATAGAAGGAAACCCTCAGACCTCTGACAGGGAGCAGAGATACTATAAAGCAGACGCAATGAGAGAAATAAATCACTAAGAGTCTCTCCTCTTGAAGAAAAATAAGTTTACACAGTTACACAGCTTTTTTCAACATAAACGATTATTATTTTGTATGCCTGATGGTTTTTATTTGCAGTGTGTTCTTTCACTCTCTAACTGAGTTGTGCAAGCTGTTGGGCGAAAACACGATGACAAACCTCTCAGGCAAATGGGCTGATTTCAATTTAAGGCTTCAAAGGGGGTTTGAATCTAAGTCTTCTCCCTTGGAAATCTAATTTCTTAACTCATACGGCGCGGTGCGGAGTGAACCTCAAAGCGCCGCTCCTCACTGTACGCCCGCCCAGTGCCTCCCAATGCTGCAGATGTTTTGACATTGTGGAAAGTGAGAAATTATTACCCAGCACATCTTCTTCTCAACGATCTCTGATGCGCAAGGTGTAAATAAACCCACTTTGGGACTCTCTTTACTGCTGTCCCAGCATGGAGTATGTATCTATTTTTTTATGATGGCCTAGGACTGCAAACACGCTGCAAACACAGAGACGCTGCAAAAGAAAAACTCTGCAAATACAAGAAACAAAATTGAAGTGCGTCAGACCACTAGGGGCAGCAAACTCAGGGATGGACCAATACTCTGGGATCGGCCCCTCCTTAAACCTAGAGACACCAGCGGGATGTATTTTCTCTGTTCTCTGTAAACACTTGGCCGCAATCTTTAACAGCGTTATAGGAAAACAACGGCTCTACGTCTTTTTTTGTCATTCAAAAAACAGCTAAATCAACCCAGGGGGTTACAAACATTTCTGATCTACATCTTATTAATATAGAGAAAATGGAAAATACATCCCGCTCATGTGTTCAAAGAGGGGCCAATCCCACAGGATCGGTCCATCCCTCAGTTTGGTGCCCCTAGTGGCCTGGAGCACTTCCAATTTGTTTCGTGAATTTGCAGCTAATACTCATCACAAGTTAATTACAAATCAAAGAGACCCAAAGAACTGCATCTAGAAAGTGGTCAAATCAGAGCACATTGACGTGTTATGGATGAGCCCCTCTCAAGATTCAGAAGCCGCGCTCCCCCTCAAGAATTACCAAAGTGCTTATTTGAACATAAACAAGCTATTGTTGGTGTGTTGTTGGTGGAGCGAGCGCCCAGTAATTGGCGCACATCAGATTCTCGTATATCGCATGGAGGACGCACTTGTCCAGATGCAAATGGTTGCTGAGCGATCCGAGGTCGCCTCTGTGGGAGGATGATGAGTGGCGTCATGGTGAGCCTCACTGCTGAGTGATGGTCACTCTGCTCTGACACTCATGGGCCCCTCTCTCAAACCGTCAGTCTTTTCTACTCAAGATATGTTCGTTATTATTCTTTATGTGTTTTATGATTATCATGTAATGTACGGAAACCTCTATTCACCCTAACCCTTCACACTATAATAAAGTGACTGAAGCACAAAAAGTCCAAATAACCTGTCGCATTGTGCCTGTGCCTGGAATGCATTCTATTAGGGCTGTCCCCATACAATTTTTTTACTTCTGATACGATACCGATATTGCAGCCTTGAATAGACATACATACTTTTCTTACTTATTTTGTAGTATGGAATGTTAGAAAAGGCTTGATCAAGTGATATTACTCAAACAGAGAACAATAGTCAGCAACAGTAGCTATGAGAAAAACAAAGTTTGCACTCAGCTGCAACGTCTTTGTCCGACTTATCAGGGAAAGTGCTACCACACGGCCGGCATCACTTCTCCTTGTAGCACACATGCTGTTGTTGTTGTGATCAAGTGAGCTCTACATGCTGGAGCCGCGCGCTCTTCCACTTTGGCGGACGGCACCAGCATTGGTTTATTACCGCCACCTACTGTTGGAGTGTGAACTGCTTTTATCGGAGAGTTTATATCGGAGATTTTTGATGCAGTCCGATATAATCTGATATTCTTTTTTTGGCTGATATCGGACCGATATCCAATATCAATATTGGATTGGGACAGCCCTGCATTCTAGTATATTATAGTATAGTATAGTATAGTATGGTATAGGATAAGATTGAATGATGGTAAAATGGAGAGTTTGTTGTTGACAGTTTATCTCCATCTCCTATTAATTTCAAAGGAAAATTGTATCTTTCAGGAATTTCCAAATTGTGATAGCAGTAGAGAAATATGAAATAAACCAGTGTTGAATTGATTAACATACTGACCTTTAGCATGTTTACATGAGCATCATGTTCCTACATTGATAATTATAGGCCCCTTGACAGAATTTCACAATGCGTCGCGTTGAGTTTGCAAAGAATTTCGGTACATTTTCTGTTTGCTGGTTGCAAGACTCACAATAGAGCGCTAAAGGTAGCATGCATGGTTTGCTTTTCATTATGGAGTTGCAACTATACGTCACTGCTTAATTAGGAATGAGCTGACCATCACGTAAACAGGCATTTCCCTGCATTTTGTGCATACAGGCTTTTCATGTAGTAACTTCAGTTTTAAGATAATAAAAGAATTGCAGAAGTCATAATATCACATATCCTTTAGCAACGATGTTCAGTATATTTCCAGTTATTTGATTTCTAATCTAGTGTATTTAGTGTATCGGTAGGACACTTGAAGTTCCTAAGATCCGCCAGTGCACCAGTACTTCTGGGAAATGAAGTCATTCACCTATGCGGCTTTAAAGAGACAGTAGACTTTAATCAGATCATGGTGTGCATGGAAGCGTCCTCCCTCTTCACCTTACCATACTTAAACTGACATTTTGCTGAATTGGCTTTACAAACCAACATGATTTTAAAGTCATAATTTGAGCATCTTTTGAGGCGATTTAACACTTAATAACCGTGCGATTGGCCTCTCAGTTCACTCAAACACCAGATGGAGGGAATTTCTTTTCAATCTAAAACAAAAAGTCCCATGCTGGGAGGGCCAATGAGCGCTGGCAGAAATTACCGACACCAGCGCAGTCCGTCTATTACGGGGTTAACGACGCACAAATGCAGAATTCACAATGGTCTGGGGCGGTAAAGACTCGCTTCTTCACAGTGCACGTCATTACAAAGCCCAGACGTCCTCTGAGTGGCCTGTAGAGCAGCTGGCTGTCAGTGGGCTGGAGATGCTATTGGGTGATTTGGCCCGGGTGGGGGGGTGGGGGGTGGGGGGGAGGTAGGGGTGTGATGGGGCAGGGGGGACCTCTGCTCTGCACCATGTTAGGATAATTGAAAGAGAAACGGCGGGGGGATCTTGCTACAGCAACACGTCCATGTCCTGCAGCCACCAGCCCCCACTGAGCTGATGGGCTGCTGCAATAAAGCATAAATAAAAAGGATGGAAGGAGGAACAGTGTGTGTGTGTGTGTGTGTGTG
>CAESWR010001443.1:14570-42248 GCA_903171835.1 Mullus surmuletus | reverse complement strand
GGGGGAAATAATCAATGTACCAATGATTGGATGTGATTAGTTGTTGTGGAAAGCAAGGCACAGTCTAAAAGCCTGGCACTGGTGGTCTCCACCATCGCTCTGGGTAAAAAGAACAGAGTCCACTCAGTCCCAGACCGAGACGAAACCAAGACCTTCAAAAAATTGCCCTTGAGACCAGACAATTACTCCCAAGTTCCACAACACTACCATTCCTCTAACAGTCCCTCTGTGTGTGCCCCCCCCCCAGCCTTTGCAGCAGGTCATTGCTATGAGCCCTTCGTGAAGTACGGCAACCTCAGCAGCAGCGACAGCACCTGGGCGGTGGGTGCTGTGGTGGAGTTTGCCTGCGACCCCGGCTACACTCTGGAGCAGGGGTCTGTCACTATCGAGTGCACCGACGCCAACAACCCGCAGTGGAACGAAACGGAACCCGCCTGCAGAGGTGTGTATTTTTAAAACTCCTGACCTGTGTTCGCTCAGCACACGGGTCAGTGATCAGTGTGTAATGAAATCATTGGTGCGAACGCCTCTGCAAGTAACCCCGGGATCCATCCCTGGCCTGAGAGTGATCCTCTACACATTCAAGAGTTCCAGGTTTTCCAGGAGGAGATAAATCAACTGTCTGTCTGTCTTTCTGTCTGTCTGTCTGAGTGCACCTGAGGTAGTTGGAGTCGAGTGTACTCAAGTGAGAGTACAATTACTTTGCAATCATATGACTCAAGTAGAAGTAAAAAGTACTCATCCAAACAACTACTGGAGTGAGGTTGAAAAAAAAAAATTGGTGAATCAGACAGACTGAAATATGAAATAAAAGGATGGGAGAAGCCTGGTGATATGGACCAAAACTCATATATATATATCGATATACGATATATGTCTCCATATTATTTCCACAAAGTAAGCTAAATGTTCAGTCAAAGTCAAATATGGCATGTCATAAGTAGTTTTATTGGAACCAACTATTTCAATGAACAGTTGCAAAAACAAATAGTTTCTTCTCCTGGTTCAAACTCAGCTATTACAAATACTTTAAACATAAATACTTTATAACAACAGGAGTAACCTTTTCTTGAAATTATAAACCTCCATGTAAGGTGCACATTAAGGAAATATCTTAAATAAAAAGACCTTTTAAAAGTTTAAATAGATAACAATAATAATAAAATAATACAATTCATTCATTCATTAATCTAGAGAAAGAAAAGTAAAATATCTGCCAATGTTTTCAGTTTAGTTTGACAACTGAATGGCTTATAAAAATCAAATTACAGATTATTCTCCTTTATAACAAATATACTATAGGGCAAATGTACCACACTATATAGCTGCCAAGTGCCAACACCCATCCTTTGCAGTAGACGCTTGCCACTTAGGACGTTCCCTGCTGGCCCTTTTGAAGATGGAACGTCTAAATGTGTTAACATGATTTATTGTTTGCTTTGAATGAGAAACTTCACACGTGTGTGTTTGGCAGCTGTGTGCAGCGGAGAGATCACAGACTCAGCCGGCGTGGTGCTCTCTCCCAACTGGCCCGAAGCATACGACAAAGGCCAGGACTGCATCTGGGGAATCCACGTCGAGGAGGACAAACGGATCATGCTTGATATCCAAGTGTACGTACCCACCCCCTTACCTTTGATATGCGAGAATTGAAACCCCCATCACTCGGCCTCTTTGAATCTAATCACCACAAAAAAAACCCACTTCATATTCTGTGGCGAGACGTCGGCAGTCCCAGACTCCAAAACAGTAGCGGTTTGAAGATTACAAAGAGCTACCTCACCATGACTGGTAACACACATTAAAAACACAGCACGCCGCTAATGAAAGAATACTCGACTTGTGAATAAGATGCGTAAGTGCCATACAGACAAAGGTTAATTAGGTGCAGCAGAGAAAACTAATTATATCACCACACACACACACAAACACAATTTAATAGTTGCTGTGTGAAGGGACGGGTGTGTGTGCAAGGCAGTGTGTTTTCCCTGCGACTGTGGTGCCGAGGTGAGGACACGGAACAACACACCCCGCCGTGTCGGAGCCTGATAAGTCAGTCAGCCGTAAAAAATTCTGCGATTCGCAAGCAAATTAGAGATAGCGCATTTGTGTAAGTTGCCTTTTTTTTGGAGCTCTGTCTTTTTTCCTCTGCCTTTGTCTCTCCCTCTGTGAGCAGCACTCTGGCTCTTGTTGTACTTTGAGAGGCATTGATTAATCACTTCCTCCCGGTGTTGAAAGGAAGTCTGTCAACATAAGTAATTGCTGCTGTTCTGTCATAGCTAATTTCGGTTGAAAAAGCTTCAAAGTTGGAATTCTACTACCTATTTTTGTTTGCAAATGGTGACGTTCAACTTTTCTTGATTTAACTGCGCAATTCTTGAGATGTAGATCTGTTGTAATAAGGTAGTGTAGAGTCAATGACTACATTTACATGCAGTCAATATTTGGGTTAAGGTCCATATTGTGGTTTGTGAAACATTGGGAATAGCCTGTTTCCATGCGTGAGCAAACAGGGTTTTTCCTGTAAATATCGGAAATCGGATCGGAAACCTGCTTTATTCATGTCACTAGTCACCTAAGTGACCAGTGAAATGGTGACCGTCAACCGTCCGTACATATAGGTACATACATACAATATGACATGGGGGGGTGGAAAAACTGAAAGAATACATGAGGGAAGGGAAATATGATCATTTGATGATTCAATTGTCCCAAAATCCCGATCAAACCAGCAACGCACAGAGAACATCACAAACCCTGCTTCCCTTAATTTTACACTCACCTATTTGTGGATCTGGCTATTCCGGTACTTTCTAGCATCTCCAAATGCCATGAAGTCACATTTAAGAAGCAATTAGTTTCCAGCTCAGTCCAAAAGTGTTGCCTGGTGTTGTTTTTGTATTAGGCATGTTTACAAGTAGTTCCTGTACCCCAAAGACCAAGATTCCTTGAAAATATAACATGCACAGAACACAAATTCATGTTGGAATGGAAAATTCAGCTTTTATTATTTTTGTTTTTGTTATTGGTGTTTACATGGACAGGCGCAACCAGGCTATTGCCAATATTACGCTTAGAAAAGGGTTGCTTGACTACATGTAAATGTAGACAATGGTTACAAGGTCAGTGCACTTTTATGAATTTGGCTATTATTACCATTCCACACCACACCAAAAGCTAATGTTTTCTTGCTGACTGAAACTGTCTCACCCGCCTAGCCTCAGGGATGAGTGAATAACATTTTGTTTTTTAACATTTAAAGGTCAAGGTCAAGATTACACCTCTTCAAACTTCATATTTCGCACAAACATTTGTCTGGATTCAAAGCTGCAGTGATTTTATTTTGGTTTTCGTACAAAATGATAGTCTCCAAGAGAATCATCAGGTGCTTGTATGGCGACCTTGGCAAAAGCCAATGTCTCCGGTTAATGTCTCCGATTCTTAACCATTTAAAACAAAAACTTGTGTCTGTGAAAGGCCCATCTTGACAGAATGGATTAAGGTTCTTAGGTTGGATTTTGTGTTGTGATTTAACTGTAGCTTGTAAGTCCATATTTCTCTGCTTGCCTGTGAGATCTTCCCAGCATGCAAAGTCCCGCTGCTCCAAAACACGCAGCAAAATTATCTTTGATGTGTGCATGGGTAATAGAGAAACCATGGTTTTCTCAGTCCACGTTGACTCCCACTTCCTACATAAATATCTCAGACTTCTAGAAATAGACCCACAAGCACGGTTACGGCACAAAGACAGTTGATCATATTTGGAGGTACAAAGTGGTATTAGTAGATGGAACAGATCAGCACTAATCTGGTAGAAAACTGTACCTTTATGAAACCTGCCTCTGAAACCAAGCCTGCGCCTTGGATAATCTTTACTAGTTTGATTCTGTGATAAGGCCTGATATTGGAGTCCTTAATATCAATGAATAGCTGAGCCCTTGGAGATTTTTTTAGGGGAGATTCCAACATTCACTGTTTGCCGCATGTGTGCTCAGGAAAACATGTTCACTTTGGGTCAAACTTGAGGTTCAGTAATCGTGAATCTTTTTGGTAATATAACAAAACCACCCTCTAATCCAGCACAAAGCCTCCTCAGTAAGCCTTGCAGGTGTCTGAACATGATATAAACCTCATCAATAGTAGCTGTTCCTTCAGAAAACTGTGCAGGTAGGCCTTTAATGAGGCCCTTCTCTATTGATAACTCATATTTCACAGAGAGTCCTCTGCACATGTGCACACACTCATATCTGCCTGGCTCCATCTGCATAATGGCAGGAGACGCATTATCACCAGGGTGTATCCAGTGACTTTTATGGATGATCTTCTAATAAAAGAGGAGGTACTGAAGGGTGTGATTAAAGTCAAACGGAATGAAGTAAAATGAGGAAAATCACACTCTTACAATATATGTAGAGTTCTGTCTGCTGCTGCTAATGCGTGGAAATCACAAATGTTGTCTTTTCAGATTATATCTAAAGACACTTGTAGTGGTTCCTAATCTGAATCTGAATCATCAAGGAAATGTATTTATCATTTTGACTCTTGTCCATGGCAAGGTGATGACAATCAAAGGTGGATGTCACACATCACGACGCACAGAAAAATAACTTGACGGTAGCTGTTTTTTTTTTGTTTTTGTTTTTTTTTTACATTAGATTAGATAATAGAGAGATATTTTATTGATACAGAAATGAAATTCTATTACACAGGATGCAAATCAACAAGATCAAAGAAAAAAATACAAAAAGCAAAAGCATACAAAAGAATAAAAAACGCAACAGCTGTCAGGACAGACATCTGTTTCTGTGTGAATCCCAATATGAATCCTAACCCTGACCCAGTGGAGGTGGTGGTCAAAGCAGGCTCCCACAGGTAGTTTTGGCAAAAAGCAGCACTCCATGTGAAAGCTGGCTGACCACCTTGTGGCAACAAAAATGTGTCAGCCGATATTTCATCAGAACTCATAAATAGCTGCTAGATGGAAAACTGCTGTATTGCCATCCACCGACTCTTAAGCCTTGTTTGTTTTTAATCTGTTGCCCGTGACAGAGCACTTGTTACAAAAGCATTTGCTGTTTAACTTAAATTGACTAAAACACAACTCCTCACCATTGTTCACTATGGATGAGGCTTGTCTCATGCATCATAGAGGCTATGGCGCAGAAGATAAACAAGACCTAACTTCGACTGCAGCTCACCGACGTGCGATGTGTGCATCCAAGAGGACTTTAATTTCTGTTCTTCTTACAGCAGATCAGCAGATTTGTACTTGGCAAGCATTCCTTGGGCAGATTTAGTGTAATAGAGGTCGTCACAGTAGAAGTATCAATCAACCAATGGCTGGACCTGGATCGGGACTTTTGCCATCTAGAAATGAGTTTCGATACGACAAATGGCTGGCAATGTACACACTGCAGGAGACTATTGAAATGTTGTCCTTCCCACTATATCAAAGATTCTGTGTTGAAAGAGGAATGATCTTGCCAGGTAGAACTGGATTGACTTGAAACAGCACCCAGGTGGCTCTAAAAAATCTTTATGTAGCACCGGAGAAACTTTGGAAAGTGAAAAAGATGTGCCAACTAAAAGCATCCAATGTATCCAATGTAATGCAATCCACACCAACGGTGGAAACAGTGACCGACAGCTGGAAATAGTGACAATATGCAATCATGTCTACTACTGATAACTCCACTTTGTCTTTCATCAGTCACTAATTCCACATTTGTTCAAACCCTAATAGCTTGTTTCATTTGGAACTAAAGGAGAAATGCAATTAAAATGTTGCCGGTAAAACGAAATAAGTTAGTTATTTTCTTTTTGTATGCTGACCTTTGGAGAAATGGAAATGCTGGGTTATAAAGTGAGTGTTTCTGGTGCAGTGTATTGGCAGCTCCTCCCCCGGGCTCAGCCAAACACGGCCCCTCTTTTTTTTTCTCAAAATGCAGTAAATTAAATTAGTGTCAGGGAACGGAGGCTGTGATTGATTTTTCTCTACAGATACTCTGCAGAGCCTCATAAAGCCTTGTTTAGTTTAATCACAACAAATTTGATGGCAGCCGAAGATATTTCTCAATCCGTGATGCTCTCTGAACAGGTGAGAGACTTTCCCTCCGTGAGCACTCGCATAAAGATGGAGCACTGGGGGCCGAGGTGGTAAATGGGCCCAGTGCCTGAGTTAGTCTGCTGATGAGGACCTGCAATAGGACAAATCGGTATTGAGGTGACGTTTCAACACATGAGGTGCATGATGGGACAGGATTCAAAACTAAAACTTAGCTATTTCTCTGAAAAATAGTACTAAATTCCAAGATTACTGACTTTAAGGAAGCATCAAGCAAAGTTGTGAGTTTGAAGTGGGAATATTTTTGACTGTGAAAGAGAGAAATGTGTTTCTCCTCAAAGGGAAGTTAAACACTGAATTTGAATGCTCGTGTTTAGTAGTTTTCTTTCATTAGTTGATGTGCGATACAGTGTGACAAAACGACAACATGCATGTATTTATCGGTGAGCAGTTTTGTTCAAGCATGAAATGAAAACACAAAATGAAAACACACATATATGGAATAAAATATTTTTATGGTTATATTATTGGTAGATTATGTAAAATGATGTCATCTGAAATTCAAAATAAGTGTTACCTCATCTCTTCAATTGTCCTCTTAACCAACTCTTGACTAAATGTATCTTACAGAAAAGTAGGCCACATTGAAACATTGGGCACACGCATGCACACACACACACACACACACACACACACACACACACACACACTATAGTTTGTCCCAAATACAGAATGCTGCTGCCTGTGGATTAATTAAGGCAGCGCAGCTCATTAGGTATACAGTAGGTATGGCCATCCATTGAGTAGTTTTTGGTTGGCATTCTGGGTTAAAATGCAGGTAAGATGGAAGAAATATATTTAAAAGAACCAAACTTCTGGTTTTATACAATTACAGATGCAGGTCATTTTGTTGGTTGAACAGATCATTTGATCTATCTGTCCATGCTTGTGGGTTCATTCTCTTAAATAAATCAAAGCTCATTTAGTCGGTTAAGGAACTTGATTGAACACTTTTACTACTTAGGAGAAATCAAATGTGAATCAGTCAGAATCTTGGCCCAAGATCCGCATACATTTTCCCTAGAAACTTGGCAAGCATATCCCCCAGTTTACTTCTCGGTCAGGTTGGCTAGAGATCGGTGGACTGCATTTGGAAATCACTTTTCCTGACAAAGTCCTCGCAGTGAGTGTGTGCGAGCGTGCGCATCTGTTCATCAACAGCTCATTTGTCCACAAACTCATATTCCTTTAATTCCCTGGTTTTTAGATAAGAAATAAGGGGGTGAAAAAACCTTTCATCTTTTTTCAGGCCTTTCCATGTGATGATTCAATCTTCAATCCTCAATCCGTGCCTCTTGAACCTTTGATTTTCCTGTATTCCAATGGTGATTAATAGCTCAATCTCAGGATAGCTAATGAGTTTTATCAGGAGCCGCTGGTGATTAATTAGCAACAGCAAAGACCATGTCACGGCTTCATTCTGACTAAGCCATTTCTTCCATGCTCTAAATCTTTCCTCTACAAAGAGCTCAACCCCAGGTGACTTTTTATAACAGCTTTCACGTCTGTCAGAGTTCAGCTATACATGCTACAGACAAATTAGAAAAAGCCTTTGGCCCTCTGACAGTCCAATAGGAATACAAACTTACATGGCATAACACCGTTTCCAGGTTGTACGCACAGATATCACCGCTTTTCAGTGTCCATAACTGTGTGGCTACATCCAAAATTATACCTGTGCTTCTCCTTCCAGGTTGAACACGTGGAAGAATGATTTTTTGACATTCTATGATGGTGATGACCTCACCGCTAAAGTGCTGGGTCAGTATGGAGGATCCAAACCCCGATTCAAGCTGTACACCTCCAGTGCAGATGTCACCATCCAGTTCCAGTCCGATCCTGCCACCAATGTCTACGGCTACGGCTTTGGATTCATAGTCCACTTTTTCGGTGAGTCAAGGAGCCACGGATCGGTGATAAGGCAACATTGCACACTGCAAATGCATGAACCATTTAGGTATTTCAGCCTTTTCTGGTTAGTTGCTAAGAAAAGAAAGTGGTTAAAGGGGTAACATACGATATTTTACCACTTGATGTCACTGTGAACATTTCAGACCAAAATGAAATGTTTCCCTCTTTTTTGTACTTAGTTTTGGTAATTAAAGCTGTTTTCTTGATTGGAACAGTCACTTTCTCACGAAACCCTGAGTTACCCTACAGTTATATTAGAAAGGTTTTGATCGCTATGAGATTGTCTTTTTTTTATTGCTGATTAAGGTACAAAATATCATACAAAGCATAGCATTTTCAGAGCCTAACTAGAAATTTGTTGAAGTTAAGTTTAAAAAACATCACTATCACTTCAGTGAGAATTCTTTAATGACCCTTTGATTAAGGACATAAGGGTAAACTTTTTCAGAAAGAATAAAATGTTATTACTTATGATTAAATGAAGTGTTTTGAGACTGCTAAAACACTCCCACCTTCTTTATTCACATCTAAGCAGTGCGTTTTGGGTCATTTCTGCCACCAATCGCGTTCACCATGCGACTCGTAGAGCGAATGCATTTCATTCAGCGAAACAGCTTGAAATGGTCACTACTACAGCCGTGGGCAGTGCACGAATGTTTACAACTAATAATCTCATAATCCCCAATTAAAAATAATAAAATACGAGTAAAGCCGCAGGGAGAGCGAGCGATATGTCTGCGGCTTGGGGGGCTTGTGGGGAGCACCGAAAAACCAGCCACTTTTGCACCAAGTCTATCAACCGCTGTGAAGGAAAAGCATCCTGAAAGTTGTGAACACCCCCTCACACACATACACACACACACTCACACCAAGTCCAATCCTCTGGGAGACTGTGCTGTCCTCTGAGAGCGAGCAGTATGTCCACGGCTCAGCAGTGGTGTGATGTGAAACCGGGGCGACCCACTCCTGAATGATAGAGCAACAGAAAGTGGCCTCAATATACAAATTAGTTGATGGCAGGTCGGGAAATCTCTGTGATTAGCATCTTTGCCATCAAATGCCTCATGGCCAGAATGAAGCATTTTGAGTGGTGATTTCAAATCCTCCCCTATGTCCCTTGAGTGATTCATTAATGATTATCTTACCTAAAGTCATTAATCCATATCCAAATACTGGGTTTCCTCCATATTCATTGCTAGGCAATTCATTTATGGTTTTTTTGATGATCTATTTTCCTTCAGTTTGTTTGGTAACTGAAATTGTTTGCCAGGCTTGGCCCCCAGAAAAAAAAATCCAATTTATTTGCTTTGAGAAAGCCTTGCTTTTGCAGTTTTGCGTTCTGCACCGCTAAGTGTCACCATTCTTCCACCTTCCGCCCACCTCCTCCTCTGTCTCGGCATCTTCTTCATTTCTTGACTCGGTCTGATGTTGTGACGGGACTTTTCTTCTCCAAGGAAAGAATTCTGCCATCATCCACTTCAGCCGTCTTCCCGGCCTTCCAGTGTTGCTGAGCTTCCAGGTGGATTCCCACACCTGTATTGTCAGTTCTTTAACCACATATTGGGTGGACCAACCAGATGGATGCAGATTTCTGCATCTACTCAAGATCTTTTCATTGTCCTGGAATGATACGGAAATCTCCATGAAACTGATTCTCAGTTAGTTGTGTAAGGAGCTAGAAGCTTACTGCAACACTTTTGTGAAACTCCTCTTCTTCAAGCTGAACTTAATTTTATATCAATTGGGGTGTACTGAGAATGAATTACAGAACAAAGATATTTGAGGCATTTCCAGTGCATGCAATTTTATTTCTCCTCCTGCTGAGGGTTTCACATTTCACATCTGGTTAATCATAAAACTACCTGAGCACAAGAAAAGAGAGAAAATAAGCAATGTGTATTATCACGAATGCTCTCTCTTCAGTACAAAAACATGCATTATTGGTGAGATATGCATCACAAGCGGCCTTCAGAAACCATTATAAATTATTTGATTTTGTAGTGAATGTTGTGAGATTAAACAGGTTACAAAGGTACATTCTAATGCAGTTATGGAAGGAATGTAGGGCTGTATTGCCAGAGGAGGGAAGCAGAAAAAAACATCAGAGATAAATCATGTAGGAACCTATAAGCAAAATGAAAGAATGGGGAAGGGAATTTGTTTTTGCAGGTATGGGACCTAAAATGGAAACAATAAGAGGCTGTTCGTGGTGTTGGCAGGGCCTTTCCATCACCGCACCACCACACCAAAGTCAGCACACCACATCTGATAAGAGCTGATGAATTTGTAGGAAGGGAAAACCTACAGAATACAAATGATGAGTAAAGGGGGATAAAGGGAAGGAATATTCTTACCACAGGCGCTGCGTGAATCCCATTGGTGGAAACACAAGAGAGCAGTGGGGCGATCGTCAGAGGCATTTGTTTGTCGAGTGCCCAAGTGCAATTACTTTGGTGTGTTTGTTCAAACTTGTCTCCTACACAGAGGGGCTGCTGCTGCTGCTGCTGCTGCTATAGAGGCCTTGCAGACAGCAGATGTCCCCTTTCGGAGTTACCTTAGCCATAAAAAAAATATATAAATACCAACCGTTCCGTTTTAAGTAGTAGCATGTAATGACTTTGCATTCACTGACCTCTTACAAGCCCCTTTGCCACTGCCCGAAAAACCCTTTCAAACACGGGGCGACCGGCCCCTGTCAGCAGTGGGAAAGGGTTTTCTTCACATTTTGACTCGGATCAGACAACTCTGCAACCAACGCACGTTTTAATCTGCACCAGTGGGAAACGTACACCCACGTTAACCCGGTGATTAACGTAACGACGTGGGTATAACGTGCTGTCGTTGCCATTCATTTGCTATATTTGCCATGAATTCCATCTGCCCTCTTCCCTCCAGCTCTGGGATATTGTTCATTTTGATGTTCATTTCAATATCCCGCAGACAGAGAGGGTCCTTTTCTTCTTTGTGATTCTCTGCAGGGTGGAGTGATTTGGTGCGTTGCCGCCTCCCACAGTTTAAAAAATGGCATTGCAGTGGGTTTCTACATATGCTGCCTTTATTTGCAATTAGAGATTTTGACAGGTGGGAACACATTTAAAAACATACCAGTGGGTAAAAACTTTTGTTCAGCAATAGGAGAGGACTCACTTGCCGACTGTAAACTTTTACATGCTGATTTTGGTGGAGAAACGGTTCCATTATGGACCTGTGTCATTCTCCAAACCAAACATCCTGCACTTTATGTCACACACTGGCCGATTAGATTTAACAACAAAGTCGTCAAACTGTCTGAGTAGAATGCTGAAATAGGAAGCAAAAAGTATAAAGTATATAATAATATAATATACCTCTTATGTGTTGGTCGCTTTTGGAAAAGGGAAAACACAAGCTCTTTAATTTCAATCTTCTTATTCTGGGTAGACAGTCAGTTTCATCTCAATTTGCATATTTCCTCTGTTTCTCTGTGATAATGCCACTGGTCACCCTCCGACACTCCTTCTCTCCTTGCAGAAGTGGCTCGTAATGACACCTGCCCTGAACTTCCGGAAATCTCCAATGGCTGGAAGAGCACGTCTCATCCCGAGCTGGTTCAGGGCACCGTGGTGACCTACCAGTGTTATCCTGGTTACCAAGTGGTCGGGGCTGAGCTGCTCATGTGTCAGTGGGACCTCACCTGGAGCGGAGACATTCCAAGCTGTGACAGAGGTGAATAGAAACACACCATGGCCATATTCAGGGGAATGTTTTTTTTCCACCAACCAGAAAAAAATAGATCATAGGTAAATTTACATTTACAGCACAGCCTTGTGACATAGCCCTAAGCATGAGCATTAAAATGTACAGGGACAGAAATTTCACATTGAAAAGACAAATAAAGGTGTTTTTTTTCTTTTTTTGGTAAAATCTCTTGTACTTGTTAATGGCTGTTTATCCAAATCCATCCAACATCCAACCTTGTGTAGAAAAAACATGGACAAACCACAGATTCATTCTTATGCTGTTAAACGACATATCTTTCTTTTGTCATTGTGAACCAACTGGATACGTCGCGATCATAAGATTTAGTGTAACAAAAATGACCAGATTTTTCAAAATAGGTCACACTCATCCTTTAAGGGTTCAAACATGTCTGACTCCTACTCCTGAGTTTACTGTTTTACTGACCGCGGCTCTGCTGGCCCCAAAACCGAGACAGAAAAGCTGAACGAGTGGAAGCCTATAGAAAATAAAAACAGACACAGTTGAAGAGAAGTTATAGTGTAAAGACAAGGGGGTCACAGGAGATTTGGTCCAATCGGATGTATTATTTTAGCTGTGATAAAGGGCAGAATGTGCTATCAGATCACTGGAATGGTGTTTTCGTATTCATGTAAGAAGAGGGTCGATCATGGAATCAATTGCTTATAAGGTATGGGGCTCAGGTTTATATGTTCTATTCTCCACACTCTACATGTCTTAAATCTAATCTGCATCTGTTTCATTTTAAGTTTGAATTGATTTCAAGTTGGTCATTTTTTTAAAGGAGATATTTTTCATGGTTTTTTTTTATGCAATTGGATTTAAATCAGACAATGCTTGACCACATCAAAACACATATAGGATGAATTGTGATCTAATCTTCAAACCACGTCTGAAGGTGGTCACAAAGGGATTATGCCCACCTCCAACGCAATTGTAAATGTAAATGTAAAATCTATAAACAACAACTCAGTGGGCAGAAATATTGTGGAATATCTGAGAACTTGTTCGTAGCATAACCACTCAGTCTCCATGAAGGTTCCCCAAAACAATTATCTCCCAGCCTTCAGCACTGTGCTCCCTTATCAATATTGTGCTGCGTACAATGGCGGCCCAGAGTCCAGCTGAAATTGCAGTAAAAAAGCAATAACGCCATGTCATCTTGCTAGCTTTGACTCTTGCATGTGGTTGTTGCTATGATTAAATCAATTTGATGCTTTGGCATGACAAATACATTGCCAAATTTTGCACAGCTTCCTTTTCTAATTTGATTTTATCTGTTCTCAACTTGTATTAAACAGGGATTTTTGTCTACCCAGACTTACTACGGTTTCCAACATTGTCTGTGTCTCCAGTGGTGTCCTGTGCCGACCCTGGAAAGGTGGAGCACAGCCGCCGGGTGTTGTCAGGTTCCCATTACACTGTGGGTTCCACCATCCAGTTCATCTGCAACAAGGGCTTCAGTCTGTCTGGAAACAGCCTGCTCACGTGCTACAACCGAGGGTCGTTGGGGCCCAAGTGGAGCCAGAAGTTGCCTCGATGCCTACGTACGTACCATTGTTGAAGTGTAGATGTTAAGATTCAGGTTTTGCCGTGTATACAGCACGTCTTCAAAATAAAAGCAGGGGGGGTTTTTTCTCACAACCAGAAGATTTTTTCATTTTTTCACAAGCATGTGACAAGTACAAAAATATTGCTGCAAATTACTGTCAAACAAATCACATTTTGAATCTAGGTGGTTCTGCATGAAAAATGTTTAAACCTCAAGTGTTAAAGTAGCAGCAATTAAAGAGAAAGAAGGAACAGCTTTCTATTGCATCATGTGTGTATTCGCCAGATACTGGATTTTCTCAGTTTGGCTGCTTTGAACACATCTTGAACTCAAAACAAGGATTGTAAAGAAGTGATTCATTCCAAGCACAGCAATGACCTACAGGGACAAAGAAACAGGATTGAAAGATGTAAAGAAACCAAACAAGACTGTAGAGCCAACTTTGGCTCTACGGCGAGGGGCAACGAGCTTTCCACAGAAGTTCAACGCATGCGCGTGTCGTTAAAATTCAATGTCCAGAGTTATTTCTCTTTGGATATGCCAATCATTTATTTGCACATAGATCACCAAAACGAAAGGATATCGACCTGTCCAGCCCATAACAAACCAAAAACACGTCTTAACGGTCGAGTACTGTTTGCCTCCCGCTCATTGCACACACCTGCCTTCAATCACAGCCAGGTATATACTAGTTACCATAGCAACCAACTGAGATTGACGCAAAGTCAGACCATTCATTAGAATAAACAAACATAAAATGTATATTGGCTCCAACAAAGAACAAAACATCTCCGTTGCCAGCTTTTATTCTATAGATTTAACACAAATACTACTTAAACCTCATCAAAGTTTACTATTAAGGAACACCTAACCTCACCTGCATGATATCTGCGGGAGGAGTCAGAATAGTACAATCGTATTCAGCAAATTAGATTTGAATCAATTAACCAGTGCATGATATAATGCTTGTGTTTTTTGTTTTGTTTTTTTAATCTCAATGGGATACATGAATTTGCGCAACAGTTTCAATTTGTAATTTCATGCACAGGTGGCAGCACAGTCGGACAGGGATGTGGGGGGAGAGATGATGATGGGGTGCTGAGTCGTGGGAGCTCCCAGCATGCCCCTCTTTCTCACTGCTGCTCTCCTTGTTGCATCTCGTACTGGTTTTCATTCCTTTCTACACCTCTCTGAGGATGTTGTCCATTAGAAAACTTGGTTAGTCCAAATAAAGCCAGATTTAACAGATAAATATGGATACTGTAGTAAGTACTACAGTACCATACTATTGGATGTACCACCAATGCAGTAATGTACAAAATCATGTTTTTTTGTTTTGTTCAGATTGGTTTTTGCCATATATGTAACAAAAGAAGAATACCAAAACCCAGACTTCCTCCAAAAACAAAAGGAGGCAACCACAGAAATAAGGATTATGAATTTCAACACAAACCCCCCAAAATCATTCAAATATGAACAGCTAATACCCATCAGCCTCTCTACATATTTTAGCACTTCTTCATTTAATGCGGTTTTATAACACATGAGGGTGATATCAATGAAATGGAGAGTTATCGGTCTTAATTGTGGCTTTAAAGAATAAGAACCAATGGCAGCTGACCTCAGTGCTGCCACTCTTTCGTGTCTGACAACAATGGCAGGCTAAAACTGCATCGCTGTGATTAAAATTTAATTTCCTCCTCAAACAGCTTTGAAGGCATTAACCTAATTTGCATGAATGTCGAATACTCTGCCTCGCCAACTTTGGAGCTGGAGACATACTGTATGGTGACACCAGCTAATAATTAATTTAACCGGACAGTGGAAATTACGTGCAGGAGATAAGCCTGGTCGTTATTATGCATGAGATGGTGATCATGGGCAAAAGACAATTACTGTGTCAAAAAAAAGAAAAAAGAAAACTGTACTTTGTGTAATTTCCTTCAGTGTCAGGACCGATGACAGGTGACATGGGCCCAGCAACTCAGAAAGTTGTGCTACTGTGTAGCAATCACAGACGCGGTCATTGTTATTCACCAAGCCGACTTTGGCACTTGAAGACATAATTTCATTTCCATTTCCACTGCTGAGGGCTCCTTCTGAACCGGGACGATTATATTTAATAATGTAGCTTCCTGTGCATTTTGGTGAAGTGCAGGCTGTACTTTAAGTGGGGTAAAAGTCATTTTTAGACATCCATCTTATAGTATGATGACACTTTGTTTCACCAGCATGATGTTGTCTGTGTCTCTTGACCTACTCCTCACTGAGCAAGCAACATCCATACACATCCAAAAGCCTTCCTAAATCTTTGGTCTTGAACTGGAACTTATTGAAAATAGACGTTGACCTGCCATAATCTGAGCATCCATGTGACATCCAGATGATGTGAATGAAGATACATCAAAGAAAGATTAACACCACCGAGTTAATGGTTATTGTGGAAATCAAGTCTGGCAGTGGTGGTCTCCACCCGGTCCAATTAGTCAGAGACGAGACCATGACCTTCAAAAAGAGGTCTCGAGATAACTCCTAAGTACCAAAGGCCAAGCACCACTGGAGGTACAGAACTGATGTTGTAACAACATCCAGGAAAGACTTTCATGCTGACCTGAGGACGTGATCTAGGGGTTAGGAAATGGTTCTGGATGTACAGAAAACACGTCTGTTTAACGTCACCTGAAGAAAGTTAATCTCCGTTTCATTCAATGCAACATATAAATATACAACCTCCGTGGAAACAATGAGTTTCACTGTACAGAATGTATGTTATGACATTCATTTGAATGTTTCAATCTCACGTGTTTTCCTCATCTCCACCCAGCTGAGACCTTCGAGCCCTGCAGTCACCCAGGAACCCCCACCTACGGCATACCCAGCTCCAACAAGATGCACTTCCAGGCTGGGGAGACCCTCCACTACGCCTGCCTGAGTGGCCACCAGCTGCTGGGCGAGCCTGTTCTCCACTGTGTCCCTGGACACCCATCCCTGTGGAGTGGGCTGCCACCTGTCTGCAAAGGTGAGGAACTGCGTGCTTGCATCTGTCCACCATAGTGATACTGACTTTTGACTGGTGCTATATCACGTTTGCACAGATAAAATAAATGAAATATTGGTTCCCAGAATTTCTACTAGAGAACTGCAATTACCAAAATGTTTCCACCTTAAATGTAGCCATTTAGTAGGTGTAACCTTTGATCATTAAAATAACTTTTTGGTTGCAGCAGATTTGCCCAGTCATAATGGAAATACAGATATTAAATTCTCAGTGGTGTCAGTAGTGTCTTAGATCTCCACATTGGTGTACTGAGCTAACATACTGGATGCTTTGATTCCTCTACCAGATACAAGTTTGAGATCCAATCTGAGAAAACAAAGAAGCAGCTATAGATAGTGTATATCTAAAATTCCAGATTATTATTCTGAAATGGGTTATTCTGAAGCAGAGACTGATATGTGTAGTCAGATTTAGTCATTAACGAGTTGGGTCGCCCGATTGCACCAGAACATCTGGAATGGTGACACCTGTCCACGGGTCAGAGGACCTAGTTGGACTCGGTTCAGGTTCTATTTTGTGAAGCCAGAAACCTGAGGGTAGGAAAGGGAGAGCTTGGATAACAGAGCTTTTTCAAAACAGCCATTTATTTTTCGACATACCCCAGCGCTGCTAATCGGATTAATGAAGGATCCACCCTAAGCCTTAATTAATTTGATTAATAACACCTCTATTTCCTCCCTGCTTCATGTAACACTGGCTGCTGTGAAAAAGGTCTGTCCCCGGTGGACAACAAAGATATCAAATATATTTTCAGGAAATTGTGTCTTCAGTTCCAAAATTAGATGAACTTATCAAAAAACAAACAAATCAAATGCTCTTTTCCGCTACACATCCTTACAAACAGGTCTGATGACATTCTGATTGTAAACAAAGAGAGCAAATACATGCAGGTTTATCTGTGTACTGTCTTTATTGGGGGTTTTTGTACTCTCTTGTAATGCATGTCCTCTCCTCTGCACTCCCCCCAGGTCACAATGTAGAGAACAGACTAGATGGTAAGTTTTTCCAACGCTTTAGAAGCAGATTTCTACCAACTTTCACCATGATTCTCTACAGAGCCCACGCACACACACACATCCTACATATTAACTCTTCTGTCTGCTAAGTTGTTGGATTCAGCCGATGCAACAGTCATACCTCCCTGTGTACTGGTCACCACAAAAATACATATTTTAGATTTGGCTTCAATGGGACTGCAGCTGTGGAAAAATTCAACCCATGTTGGTATCGAACTGTCAAGAATCACAGCGGCTCACAAAGCCTCAGTTACAAACACAGCCAAGAACACTGGAACACACACAAACCATCCCGAAAAAGAAGAATCTGTTCTTCCAGTCAAACAACCCACCCAAACTGTTTTGAGCCACTCTGCAGTAAACCAGTAACTTTAAAAAAACAAAACAATATTATTGTCAACAACGTTTTTGTGTCACGCACATCTAACACTCCAATTCTTTCTCCAACAGTGTCGTCAGCAGAGCTAAGAATGGAGGGGGCCCAACTAGCGCTTGCTGTCTTCATCCCCCTCATTCTCCTGCTCATCCTCATCACTGGGATCTACCTCTACTTCTCAAAGTAGGTTCATTTGACCAATAGTGACATCTTCTTCTTCTATTGACACCAGCTACATTTCAGAATCATTAGGAATCATTTTGAAGTGATGTAATGCTGCATGGATGTTATGTCCTGACAGACACAAATCAGATCAGATGTTAAAACCTGACAGATGCTAACACAGTCCACAAGCTGCTAGAACAGTTATAACAAATCTATTTGGGTTGATATGGAACTGCACCGGAGAGATGATCTGAAAAGAATTGCCTTGCAGTGATTCATGGTAGTGGTGGAGATCATTGTCTCACTCGTCATCTGTTTGACTCTCTAACATCCAGCGACAAAGGATGTCTGACTCACAGGCCGTGCACTGACCTCTCTGTTCTACAAGCACGTTCACTGAGCTTCTGTGCTCATTCATTCAGCTTTTTCAATCCCCACCGACTGGATCTATTCAGAATGTCGGCGCAATTACCCCAGTGTTAAAAGTGATAAAAACGAATAATTTCTCCCTTTTAATTTTGCTCTTTTGCTGTGCAGAGTTCAGAGGAAGCCGCTACGACTGCCCTTGTCATCCAACTTACCTTATAAAAACATCACCGGGGAATCCACGATTGACAACTCTGTATATGAGACAACGGTAAGACATCACACCGCTGTCGGGTCGGCATCTTTGTTTTTGTGTGAGGTGCCGAGAGCAGGATCCGCCGCTCTTTATCCATAATTCCGCAGAACATCTCCAGATGATTCATTCGTTTTGTACAATTGTATATTTGAACTGTCAAAGATCAAATAAAAGTCAGTGCTAGTTTGCATCACTCTGCAGAACATCAAGCTACACACTGAATAAAATGTGGTTCAAAATTCTTCCCCATCTTTTGTTGATATTGGACTTGTCTTTTTTTATGTATATCTGTTTAACCAGTGCAAGTATTATTGAAGAGCCACATGAAATGTGAAAAAGAAATCATCATGTATCTCCAGAGCAGACATTTTACCTTAAATATACGGTGAAAACATGTTGTGTAAAGAATGTTTTTCATTGCAAATGTATTTATATCGCTATAGTAATATACACTGCTGGTGCTGGTGGAGAGGAACAGAAGATATGATGCATGTTAAGGAAAGATCAAGAACTCTCAGTTTGTGTATAAATGTCTCGCATTGAACAAAATATGTATTTTGCATTTAAACTAATTAGCTAGCAGCACTTCGAGCTTTGCACGTGTCTCCATTACGAACTTGTCCAGTGACCTCAGACCTTTCTACAAAGTCCAAAGGCCTTCTGCCAAATGCAAACATTAAACAACACACAGCTATCTTCCACTAATGCAAATTATTCTCTTCAACATTATCAACATACATCATTTTGTGGTAAGATAAATAAGCTTTCACATCCTCTTTCTGCATGCTGGCGTCCTGAAGAACAATGAGGTGAGTAGACGTCTGCATGCTGACACTGGCAATGTGCAGATATTCTGGGTCATACTTCTGTGTCGCCTCAATGCCGGAACTAGCTGTGGAAGCTGCGTAGCTGTAGCTTCTGTGTTGACACTGTAGCTACGCAGAGCCCTATTCACCTCTGAAATCATTTAACTATGCCTTGATAACCTCTATATTATGATGGATCTGTTGCAAGAGTTCCAGTTTCACCGGTTGCGATGCAGAAGTATGGACGAAGCTTTAGGTCTACAGCATCACCTGCTATGTCTAATTCCCCAGCTATGGTTTTGAATTGACAGTTGATTGGCCAATGTTCACTCGAACAACAACACTGCCTCAAGGTTATTGCAAAAATGTGTGATGCGATTCTGAAATCCCATAAGACACATTTGTTTTAGAACAAATGTCTTTACCTGTTTCTACACAAGGTGAAGTGGCAGTAACTCTGCTCTTGCACCCTGCTGGCGGCGCAACCAGCCGCACGATCCTGATATCTCCTCAACTTTCAATTCATTGCTAATCTGATGTAAGAGCGTCAGAGCCCGCGTTATTTTGGCTGTGTGCATGCCTGCTGCCAACGGACGATGCGCTCTCTGATCTTGTTTACGCTCACTCCGCAGGAAACGAGAGAATACGAGGTTTCGATCTGAGGACGCCGGGATGTGTGTTTCAGAGCGGACAGATAAATGCAGGCCTTTTCAGTGTCCACCACATTCACGCCTCCGGTGACTCCCCCCCGGGTTGAAAACACCCCCACCATATTCTTTGTACAGTGAATATGAGTCTCCCTTTATTTACCCGACAGAGGACACCACACCACCCCTGGAATGGCTGGGCCACCGGATTATTTTTCTAGCTCAACAGTAATGGTCCAGCAGCAGCAGCAGTTTGTACAGTTTTTAATCTTGTTCACGCATCCTGAGGACTTTCAGGGCAAAGTAACATCTCTGAATGTGAAGCTAGTTCCATTAAACTGCATATAACCACAGCTATCACGTTGTTATGTACATTATACACGATGTCTCCTATCACCACTTAATGCTTAGTAACTCATGGGTATGAAGATTTTGCAGTTAACACCACCAAAAAAAGATTAAATGGCACAGGACTGTATTGAATAAGCCCAAAAAGGTCATCCTTGCATTCGCGTAAAAAGATTAGAGATCAGAATGTGCCTTAAATAAAAGGCCCTTAAATACAATGTTTCACATTTAAGGGAACAGGCTAATTTGCTTCTTTTTTTTTCTTTCTTAGAGATGAGAAGCCGGACATCTAACGTTATTTTGTGTGTGAAACAAAGAGCTGGATTGATGTGGTTAGACAAGCTTAGCATACAGTGTGGAAGCAGCTTGTCCCAGCGCAACCACCAACCACACGACTCACCGTGGAGGTTTGGAGGATTCATCTGTACAAATTCCACACAAAAAACATCTGCTTTCGATGCAGAGCTTGTACAGTGCAGGAAACAGGCTTTTTGAGGCCAAGAAACTCAAAAGCTCCTTTGGTCACGTGCACGGATAAGACAGTTTCTGTCTGAATGCACCTTTAGAAACACTTTGTAGGCTATTTTTTTTTTCACTTTGAACAGATTGTCTCCCTGCAGTGGTCATGCTAAAACATTCTAACTGCATCATTCTGTCAGCTCTCCTTAAAGGACTAGAGCACCCAAAAATGTGTATGCATTCATTTAGAGAGTGAGAGAGAACTGACGATACCAGCCAGTGTTGTACATGAACTTGCAATACACCAAACAGAGAGAGTTTCTGCAATCAACAAGTACTTTTGCAAATGACATTTCAGGCATTTCAATTTACGAAACTGTTGTGCGACCTTATATTTAATGCTTTTCCTGAATGTCTCAACCAAGACATTTTTTCATGGTTTTCATGGTCTGTCTGTATTCCGAGGCTAGATCACCCGATGCTTTCTCCATTTGCCTGAGTTCCTCATTATAAGAGAGATTTTATGCATGTGTAGGCAGACGTGCACACAGATTTAAAGTGGGCTTTTAAGATGAAAGATGATAATAAACTTAAAGACACAATTTTGAGTCTAAGTTGGGACACTTGGGGCAACGGCACCGTAACCATAAGGAAGCCTTTCCGACTTTCCCTTGCCTTTTTTTTTTCTCCTGTCAGAAATTTATTCCATTCCACAGGTCACCTCGCTATCTAATAGCATAGTGGTGAGTAGATAATGAGTGAATTTTTATTTGACGGTGAACTCTGTATTTAATATGAACTGAATTAATTCCACTCTCTGCAAGAAAGCGAGTACTGTAGGTACATTTCCCAGAAGCTTAAAATATTTCTTTAAAAACTGCATTAACATATAGAGTAATGATGATATTTATATCTGATCATCTTCCCCATTTCCTCCATGAATAAAATCTGCCCCAAGAGGATTGTTACACATTCAACGTATGCATAAGAAATAACAATATTAGTTTGTATGTTACCATGTAAAAAAAAAAAAAAAAAGATTAAGATCAAAGACATCCTGCCATCTTCTGGGTTTGTGAACATCATTCCGATTACATCTTGATGCTAATTTGTTTTGAAAACATTCCAGTTTTCAGCGAAGTACAAGGAAAATGCCCACCAAGGAGAGCTTTTCACATTCCCATTCCTCTTTGGGAACGTTTCTGAACTAAATGTAGACATTTTCTGTTATTTGAACATGCAGTATGTATTGTCATATGATATGTATCTTTGCAAGCTGGTGTGATGACAATGATTAACCTATTTTTGATTCATTGTACATAAAGCTCTGATAAAGCCACTTCAAAAACATCTTCAATAAAAGGTATTGTTCAGAAAAAAGTCTCACTGTGAATTCCTTCGGCACTGTTGGTGAGCTCCTGACAAATTATGAGGTGTGATAGATGTGAATGGTTAAAACTGAAGAAGACTGTCAAAAATCTTTCAACTTTAATTCATTTAAGTAATTGTTCTAGACGGTGTTTGGTGTTTGCCAATTAAGATCTCATTGACAGTTTGGTCAGAATACATCAGAATAGTGACAACCTTTTCATGTTTTGTATCTTTACACAACACTAAGGATTTGAAATGAAGCAACCAAGACATGACTTAAGTGTAGAATTTTTTTCATCAAGGGATTTATTATCCTTGGAGGAATTATGTTTTTTTTCACACAGTCAGTTTCAGAGACAAAGTAATTGAGTAATTCAGAAATCCTTTCATGGCCAGGTGGCGTTTAGTCCCTCATTATACCAAAATAAGGTAAGTAGATAACATGTCTGGATTTTCAAATGTCGAATTTGTTATAGGAGGTGAAATAAGCAATCATTAGGTTGAAACAAAAAATACAGTAAACTTCAGGAGAGCATACTGAACATGTTTGTTAATGCTTGGAGGGAATCAATCCACCTGGATGCTCACCAACATCTCGGAAGAAAATCAAGTGGATGTTTGCAATGCTTTCCTTGAGGAAAAGCCCTTTCACCAGCTAGGGCTTTTCTCAGGTAGACCCAGAAGTCTCTGTCTGCATGCAATAAACACCTTCACAAATGTTCTATATGAAAGGTGCCAAACTTAATAGCTGAAAAATAGGAGGACCAGGTTAGAATTTGCTCCAAAACATTAAAAACATGGCAAAGTTCTTGAGTATGACTCCATAAAACCAAGATTAAGTTGAACCAAAATGATTGGACAAGGACAGTATAAAGAAAAGGGGAACGGCAAACAGGGTGGAAGCATTGCAGGGAACTGGGTCAAAGGTGTTGGCTGGTGGAAGTGATGGTACTACAACACACACTATTCATTAGAGGCCACTCCAATCCCACAATCTCTTCAAAAACAGTAACTGAAGGAGTAGCTGAAGCTGAAGACCCCAAAACCAACAAGAAAAGACCAGCTGAAGGAGACTGTGGCAATCCGGTTGACTGAGGATGGTGATGGAAATGTGAAGATCTTGGACCAGAGAATTATTGTTGGTCTGAGCACTGAAACACAGGGGTGCAGGAACCATCCAACCACTTATTGAGTGTGCAGCTGGATGGCGTGTAGTGGTGGAGGGATGGGCGGCGGATGGAAGGATGGAAGATTTCTCGACAAACATATAGGGTTGAACACATTGTTACACATTTAGCTCAAACAATTGGAGTATAAATGATGCTCTTTACTTCTTAATGCACCCACAGAGTAACTCGGGGGCAGCATTCAACTTAACACAAAAGTCCAAATTACGATTAATGATCAGAAAATTTAAAAACTCAATATAAGCAAACCATTGGCCTTACAAGAACAACCTACAACAGCAATGATATGTACAAACTTACAGGTCTGGTGGCAAGGCAGGCCAAAGGTCAAACAAAAGGGATCCAAATAACCCCTCCCTCTCTCAAGCCCCTCCCCTTCGAACAGACAGCTTGGATACTCCACCCACACAGCAGAGACACATAATCTTGCCTTGAGAGTTTAAACACCAGCAAAGCATCTCAATTGTGCCACTGCACAAATGCTCTGGATAAAAATGTACGACTGGGGCTTTCAAGTGATAAACTATTCATCTCAAGTGAGCAAATTGCTTTTTTCGAATAAAATTATCTACCAAAAATTGGGGTAAATTCTTTCATCTTATCTCTCTGAACTTGAAACAGAAATGTTACCCATTTAAAATCAAATTTCCAACACCATTTGCTTCTGCTTTATTTATCTCAACAAAGAAATGATCAGTCAAGAGGAACTGAAGAATTCTCAAATATTTCCACTCACTAATGCGATTTACTCTCTGGAGTTTTAATCATGAATAACCTTTGATCCCAGGATTACAATTTATCCATGCATCACTTAAATTGTTGTGGTAAATCTGTCAATAACAACATCTTTGGATCAATCTCCTTGCCTTAAAGAAGATCAGCCCTTATAGCAGAGGATCGGCATGTCACTATTTTCTTCCATGTTTGTTTTGATCATTATCATCATCAAAGCTAATATTTTTTGGTGTTGAGAAATACATTTTCACTTTCAGAACCAGTGAGGTGAATGCCATCTGCATCGGCTCTGGTATCATTGCACCTACTTCAGTTGGGGACATGGATGAAAACAATCTCAATAACTGGTCCGAAAGGTTGAATTTATAGCTGAAAAAAAGAGCTCTTTCAAAGACAAACAGTGAGTTTTCGTGCTTGACAAAGGGGAAAAAAGTTATATTTCTCTTTAGAATAGCTTTCAAGCCCCTAACATTTAGTGCACAGAAATATACTTATCCAGGGTTTCAGACAAAGGATAGTATATTTGAACGGCATAAATGGCAATCCAATGTAAATGATACACATTTAGATTTTGTCGTTGTTGGATTTAAAGATATTTTGGATCTACTGTATTGTTGGAGCCTTTCTGCATGAAATGTGTATATTTCACCCGTGCCTTGAATAAATCTTTGAGTGTAAGTCCTTGCAGAATTCTGTATCTATGAACTTAACTGTGCTTAACATCTACAAACAGACATGAATCCATCTTATGTTCACAAAAAAAAACTTCAGAACAAGTACTATGAAATGACAGGATTCAAACTTTAACTTCAGAGATGAGCATCCATTTTGCCCCCTCAAACAGAACGTTGCCTCCCTCTGCTGGCAGGTGCTTGCCAGTTACCCATCAGCAACGGATGTGGCCAAACAGACCTTAATTTGGACACTTACACACTTACCAGTTCCTGAAAAACCCCCACAAGATCGTCCCCCATAACGAAAAACATCCATTCCCTAAAAAGTGCTGTAAAAATATATGTAATGTAATATTTTTTCCACTTACAAATGAGTCAATCTTTTTAATCAACTTCAGCCTAAAATATATCTATCACATATCAATTATTTGGGGGAATTTAACCCTCTAAATGCCAGTTTGTTTAAGTAACTCCACAGTATTTTAATCAAAATAAATACAAAAACTTCTATAAAAAGCAATTCAGGGAGGATTTAATTACTAATATTATTAGAGCATCAGATGGGCAAATGATTAGCAGCAACACTGAATTCTTATTTTTTCCTGCAGTGATAGATTTTTATAGCAAACTCTCTTATTGGTCGCAGGGGACAAAAAGTGTTTCCTTCCAGGCTGTAAAATATGCACATTTTTTCCAACTTTAAATTATTCAGTCTGAAAGGTGCGCATCAATTATCAAATATTTCTAATATTCTGACCTTCTAAATGGTCAAAAAATGTCTGCACAAAAAACGTCCCCAGGATCTTTTAAGGAGTAACTATGTGGAAACTTTGCATTTTGGTCTGAGGACAGAATAATGAAGTCAATTCCAACTGTTCCAATATATAAACGGGATAAACTGTACTTATGCACCACAAAATCTTATCTAGATACGTACAACAGCTCAAAGCATTTTTTGTTGGTATCAAACGTATTAGATATTAACTGGATAAGAGTTTATTTCTAACCAGCCACGTGTTTCGCGTGTTAAAAACACCTCGGTGAACTCCCGCCATGAGCCAGAGTGGCGGTCGAGCGACGCCTGCTGGCTGTTTCCTGCTACTGCACGTTGGCTGCAGTGACGCTAGCAGCTAGCTGAGCTACATTAGCTGCAATGCTAACGACAAAAAAAACAACGTTGCGGTGCGAGCAGCGGCAGCAGGGGGTTCACGGTGGTCGTTTCAGGGCCGGGGCAGAGGGTCTCCACCGGAAGCAGGGTCTCCGGCTGAGAGGAACACGTGTAACATTGAGAAAAAAATGAAAAAAGTTGAGAAAAGCTCAGGGAACAAATTGGCGCGCTCCTCATTAGCCGCCATTAGCCGTTAGCCGTTAGCAGCGCGTCCCGGGCGGGAGAAGCCGCCGCCGCCGCCGCTGCTGCTGCTGCTGCTGCTGCTCCGACAACCGCGCGGAACCGTGTGCGCCGCTACTTATTGACACGCGCAGCAAACCGGATGCGCCGCCCGCTCCGCGCCGCGGCCATCGCTCCTCCATATCTACGCGGGCGCCACTGCGCATGCGCGGCCGGCGCTTCGCGGTTGCGCCAACTGGTCGAGGATGTTGCTAGCAGCCCGTGTAGATGCGCTACCTTTTCCACAACAATAACACCGACCTAAATCCGCATCCCCGCGTCGCGGAGCCGAGGACCGCCGCCCCCGGAGCGCCGCCGGGAGCCGCGCGTTGGACCGCGTCCCCCCGCAGAGCCGCCCGCCGCCCCGCGGGTCCGTGTGGTGTTGACGATGGGAGCGGACGGGTTTGCAGATTTGCGAGGCTGCTTTTCGCAGGAGCGGAGCCGACAATCATGGCTGGCCAGCTAGGCCGCAAACACCGCTCTCCTTTCCCCGCCGACGGCGCCTCGATCGCACTCGGCACCGGCCCGCTCGCAGGCGCGACCCGCGAACCGAGCTTTTAATCGCGCGGATCGGCGCGTCGTTCCGCGGCGTTTCCGCGGCTGTCGAGCCCCGCCAGCGTCGCAACCTTGACTGGGTTTGACGTCTTGCCGTCGCCGTTAGCTCGCCGTAGCCCCCCCCCACCCCCCCCGCGCTAACCCACAGCCCGGTTCGGCTCAGCCCGGCCCGGCCCGGACCGGACCGCCCCGGGAGGGACGTTTATCGCTCGGTATTTGTGCGCCCCAAATTCCTCTCACGGCTTCTACTGCTGGATGAATGTGGGACAAAATGGAGACCCCGACGATTGTGTACGATTTGGACACCTCCGGGGGCTTAATGGAGGTAAGGCTCGCCGCCCGAGGCCCGGGGCTCCGGGGCTCCGGGGCTCCGGGGCTCCGCACGGTGCTGCAGAAAAGTGCATGTTTGCGTTGATCGGCTGCGGTCCCGAACCGCCTCCCGAAGGGTCGGAGCTGCAGGACTCGGCTCGTTAATGGAGGCCACGAGTGTTCGCGGAGCTCCGCCCGGGACGCGTCCCGTCCCTCCGCGGGCACTCGAGTCCGTGCAGAGGGAGAGAAAAAACACACACAAACTAGCGCAACTTTTTCCCCCGCAGCAAATCCAGACGCTGCTGGCGCCGCCCAAGTCCGAGGATGTGGAGAAGAGGAGCCGGAAGCTGGTGCGGGACGTGCGGAGGAGCGGCCGCGCCACCAACCACGACACCTGCGACAGCTGCCGGGAGGGGGGCGACCTGCTCTGCTGCGACCACTGCCCCGCAGCCTTCCACCTCCAGTGCTGGTGAGTCCCGGAGCCCCCGGACCCCCCCCACCGTGCGGGCTGCACGCAAACCCGACCTGAATGAATGAGCTCCGGAGAGCTGCCTTTCACGATTCTTCTGCGAGTGTGTGTGTGTGTGTGTGTGTCAGCAGCGTCGTAGCATTTTTACTTTAGTTGGCTGCAACCCGCC
>CAESWR010001443.1:0-12803 GCA_903171835.1 Mullus surmuletus | reverse complement strand
CAACCCCGACACCCTCAGAGGAGCAGAACGATGGAGAAGAAGAGGCGGCCGAGCCTGAAGAGGACATTCAGGCAGCAGAGCTAGAGAGCGCAACACTGTCAGCTCCGGCGCCAAGGCTTCTCAAGAGGCCCTTTCAGCTGCTCATAGCAGCTGCTATGGAGAGAAACCCCACACAGTTTCAGCTACCCAGCGAGCTCACCTGCACCACTGCACTGCCAGGTTAGTAAGCTCTCACACCTGCTCACCCTGAGAACTGGCCAATACCGATATCGATCCGATACCATTTCAGCACAAATCATATGAATTTAAAAACAGAATACAATCAAAAAAGATCATCATACATACTTGTATTTCTTATTCCGTAGTATGGAATGTTAGAAAAGGCTTGATCAAGTAATATTACTCGAGCAGAGAACAATCGTCTGCAACAGTCGGTATGAGAAAAAGTGACCCATCTATTATTAACCAATGGTCTATCTTCTCACAGATGTATACATTTCTCTAAAGCTGTTGGCTGTCTGACACACTGTACACACAATACCACAATTCCTGCCGTCCCATTTTGATGATCGGTATACTCTCTTAATGGCTGCTTAGGACAGCCTGAATTGAAAGTCAACAGTTAAAAGACACAGAGCGGAAGGTTGCGGGCAGCGTCTTGTTCGAGTAGTTTCTCTCGAACTCTCTGAAGGTGCTTCATGTTACAGCCAGTAGCTTCAAGAATAAATGATTGCTTGAAGGAAAATGAGAAGAGAATGTATAATAGCATAAAAAAATCCCATTCCAGGTACTCAAGTAGGTTTGAAAAAAATAAAAGGCCTTTAATTTAACGGGCTGGAGTCATAAAAAAAATAAGACAATAAAAACACACCAGCACGTGTCGGTTTACGCCTTCTTTAGGGTGTGGAGACACAATGAATGAGACTGATTGTAGTTGACAGTCAACTACTATTGCAACGGGTGTGTGTGTGTGGTTTTTTTGTTTTCTTAAGACTCCAGCCTGTAAAATTAAAGGCCTTTCTATTTTTTCAATACTACTTGAGTGCCTGGACCTGGACTTTTTAATGTTTTTTTGCATGCGATTTCCAATTTCCTTCAGCAATTGTTCCCTTCCAAGTGCACCAGTGGTTTGAGGGACACCAGTAGCGCTCCAGCCATGTTTCTTTTTTCTAAATCATTGTTGGTTGTTTTTTTTTTCATCCTGAGCAACATTAACCCATCAGCCTTGGATAGTTTCTCAAACACCAACATACTATTTGACTCTCCAGGCAGCAGCAAACGAAGGAGGAAAGAGGAGCTACTCGGGAAGCCGTTCAGGCGGCCGCAGCACGAGCTGGACCCCAACGGTCTGGTCCCCCTGCCAGTCAAAGTCTGCTTCTCGTGCAACAGGTGTGTGTTTGACTTCTACCTGCGCGGGCCGACACACAGTTCTGGATGTTCCTCTCTCGTGCTGATTTGGTGTGGATCTCCTTCCTTTCCCAGGAGCTGCAGGCTGGCACCGCTGGTCCAGTGCGACTATTGCCCTCTCTTGTTCCACATGGACTGTCTGGACCCTCCGCTCACGGCGCTCCCTGCTGGCAAATGGATGTGCCCCAATCATGTTGAGCATTTAGTGGTAAGAGGGACAAGAAAGGCTTTTTTTATTCTTTAAAATGCGATTTTAAACTGAAATGATTATTTGCGATATAAATGTGTGGAGCAGTCATGGCGTCCTGAGAGCTGACTGCAGTAAAACCTGACTTCTTTTCAAAATGCTCTGTCCCTTGCACAGCTGAACCAGAGGAGCCTGAGCCTGTCGAACCGCTGTCAGCTCTTTGACCAGTTCCAGGACAGAATGTCCCAGCACGCCGTGAAGTTGGACTTCTTGCGCAGAGTTCATCGACAGAACGCACCCAACAGGCGAACCATGCACCTGCACCACAAGAAAACCATCAAGGTAGATCGTGCTGGAGTGTTTGGGATGCAGACGAGGAGTTTCTTTGTCCTGAGTTTTGTTCAATCAGGGGGAATCAATATGTAATGGTACTAAAATCCTGTATTTTAATAGTAGTTTATCTGTTTTTGATGAGGCAACGGCTTTATTACACTCTTTCAGTGTCTCATCTCAAAGACACTGATAGAAGAAATTCTACCTGTTTATTTCATCACTTTGAGATGATCGTGTCCGACCATTATGTTGGGATTCAGGTGCCAGAAGCCATCAAGTCCCAGTACAGGAACCCGCCCCTCTCGCTGTGTCCCGCAGGGGTGCGTCAGTTGGAGCTGGTCTGCAGCGGCGTCCCCGAGCACCAGCCCTCGAAGCACCTCACCACGGAGGACGAGCAGCAGGAGGTAGGACGGAAACATGCCTCCACAAAAAATGATGGCACGGCAAAAATCCGCATTAACTGGGATCTTTTGCAGCTGCTATTAAGCGGACTACACCGTGTTACTGGTGATGTGGGCTAGCAAATTAGGTTGTTTTTATGAGTCAATACTGACTTGTTGGTAGTTTGGGTGTCACTTTAAAACATAAATTCAGAAGGAAAATCAAATGTCATACTATGTTTTGTTTTATTTCTTCTGTTAGAAATTAGAAACGGTGACTAATTTTGTCTCTCAAAACACAAACCTCACAATTTTATTCATACTCCAGAGATGAGTGGTAAAATTAGCCAGGGTCAAATGAAAGTAAGTGTTGATAGAGGTAGTTTAGTTAATAATTAGATTAGCAGTTAATAGTTGACTGGAAGATTACAGATTGTTAGAACAAACATTCACACAATATATGTGTATCACACCTTGCTTCTTCTTTTTGGAACAGTGGCTCCAAGACGTCATCGCCCTCCAGTGCAGCATCATGCGACATATTTCCACCAAGCAGAAGTCTCCATCCAGCCCGGCAACAGTAACGCCACCATCAGCAGAGTGGGACCCCGAGAAGAAAGCCAGCACGAAATCTTGTGCAGCATCCGACGATCTTAAAACTCAGGCTTCTTGTCAAAGGATTTCCTCCTCACCCGATCCCTCCTCGAAACCCTGCGGGGCGCCCAACGACCCCCAGGGGGCGTCTTCGTCGAGGCATGCCGAGCTGGGCGCTTGTAAATGCCGTGTGACGCCCTGCCAGGACTGCAAAAAACCCAACGGACCTCTAGCAGAGGAGTGTCAGCCTCCGAAAACCAACGGACCCGTAGACTGCAAGATCACACCAGAGTCTTGCAGGAACAGACTGAAGCCCCCCGCGCAGCCCCCACCCTCGCCCGCTACCGCCGCCTCAAGCCTTGCCAACCACTTGCAAGCAGAGGTGGTAAAGAGGGAGCCTGAGAGCACCACAGAGGCGTGTGCTCAGAAAGCGTGCCCCACGGCCCCCACGATATGGCCCCCCAGCAGCCAGCAGAACCACAAGAACCACAGAGAGCTGCAGGAGGAGACCCTGAGCCGAGACGAGAAGCCCTCCTACTCCATCACCAGCAGTGCCGAGCGTGACGCGCCGTCAAAATGCAATCAGGAGCACGACTCCGGCAAGCTGGGATCGTTATCGCCGACTCAAGGTAAACACCAAACTGTCCGATCAACGGAGCTTGTAGCCTGATGGTGGCGTCTGCCGACTTTGACACACATTTCAAATCATCCACTTTGGTACACGTAGTGTTCGCAGCAGGCGAATGGAGAAATTCCTGGGTGGTGTGCTTGAAACCATCAAAATGTTAAGTGTCTAACCATGCACAAGTGGAGAGTGGCTTATTCTTTTCCTTTTATTGGCATAAAGGGTGTGTGTGTGTGTGTGTGTGTCTTTAGCCAGTCATCTCCTTCGGTAGTGTGACTGTCTGTTGTGTAAATTTGCACTTACTCTCCAGCCGATGGAAGCTGCCCGGCTTAAATGTGGAGGCTCCGACCTGATTGAAACCTGTCAGATGATCCTTCTAACACCCTGCACCAGAGCATTATTCTGACTGAAAATTGGCCCGGAATTGGGCCACACACCCCTGACCGTTTGCAGGATCAAATTGGGCACTGAATCAGGGGTTTTATCCTCCAGTGCGTGGCTGTCCTTAGCATGCAGATTCTAAGAAAACTGCGCTCCTGTTTGCTTTTTTTAGTGACCACAATCAAACTGAAGTGTCAGTGCTTCCATGCAGAAAACAATTCTCCCTGCTGTTGCCATCAAACTGCACTATTCATCAGGGATTTAACATTTAGCAGTTCATCAAGCTAGCAAACCCCTGAGTATAAACACAGCTGAGAGCCAACCAATAACTGGTAATAACCACATGTTCAAATGGGTTTGCGTATCACAAAGAGGTCTGATTAGGTTCAGTTTTTCCCCAAAGTGGTTTGTTGCTTTGGGATGTTGGCATGCGGGACCCTCTCCCCACAGGACCCTTATTACCTATGATTACAAGGCTTTTAAACAAAACAATAAAACTTAATTGTCAGAAAACATCTTAAGATGAAACATATGACACCAGCACTTGGACCACAGCGGTAACATTAACCCCTAATCTCATGTTTAAAAACCACGACATTCCACCTGTTCATCAGCGGATTCAGGCCTCCGTCATTCCATTTGCACTCAACCATAACAACAGACCTCTGGCATTATCCCTCTGTCATCTCTCCCCATCTCTACTGCCGCACTGAGTGTGTGTGGGTGTGGGAGTGTGAGCCGGTCTGATCGCACGTGTGTTTGTTTGTGTGAGAGCGGAGCCCCGCCCTGCCCGTCGCACTCTGCACGCAAAAGACCGCTTTCTTATCGCAGCGGCTTCATGAATGTTCAGATGCCAACAAAGCTGACATTTGAAGTAAATCAATTTGATGGGTTTTGCAGCTTGTTTGTTTGCATCAATCCCAGATCTCTCAATGTTGGGACTGCATTCAAGCGTTGCCAGGTTTCCCAGTCAAAGTGCAGCTGCTCCCTCTTGTGGTTTTGCACTGCAAGTTCATGATAAATTTCAGGCTGTAGGAAAACAACAGTGAGATAAGGCAAACCAGTGCTGACCAGTGAGAATAGCGCTGTGATGGGTCAGACTTGGTATGAAAGGGTAAATCACTTATTTGTTTATTTAAAGCAGACCTCTATTCTGCAGATGTAAAAGCAGCTTCTGGACTGGACTCATTGCTCCCCAGCTCACTCCCCTCCATCACCAACCTACCCCACTGCATGAAGGACTGGATGGATGATGACGGGGGTAAGTGGATTTACTCAAAGAAGATGTTTACTGAAGTTGCTAAAGTGCAGAAATGTTAAGACTTTGTGTGTGTGTGTGTGTGTGTGTGTGTGTGTGTAGGGATTGACCTCAACAAGCTGGATGCAGAGATGATCAAGCTGTTGGCCTGGCAGAGGATCCAGCAGCTCTTCCCTGGCAAAGCCCCCAGCAGCCCTCCTCCAGCTGCCAGCATCGCCCCAAAAAACCCTTCACCCCACCCGGACAGTAAGTCCACCACCAACATTGCTGTTAAAAGTCTGAAAAGACTTGTTGTTTTTAAAGTTTATAAACATATACACAATGTTTCCGACGTTCTGAACCTCGAGCCTTTCTCTCAACAGGTCAGAAGAAGGTTCAGGCCCGAGCTGTCTTCTACCCACTGACAGGAAAAGGAGGAGCTGTCAGCATGTGCTACAGGACATTATATATAGGATCCGGTAAGAAACACACTGCATCACTGTGTGTGCACTGGAGAGGTAGAGTTTTGATATCTTTTGATCCTCTAACCTGTACAAGCATCCTGACCAAAATTGAAGCCGATCTCACTGAGCTCTTTGGAGTTCTTTCAAATTGTGTGTTTCAGAATGTTTGGAGTTTCTTTTTGTTTTTGTTTTTTTGGGGGCAAAGATATCTAAGGGTGTCCCGATTATAGCACTTCTACTTATGTTTAAGGTTAAAATGTATGTAACCCATTGTTTTATAATAAATGTGTTAGTTTTTCCTCATAGCTACTGTTGATCAAGCCTTTTCTAAAATTCCATACTACAAAATAAGTCATGAAAGTATGTATTATTCGTGCTGATATTGTATCAAATCGATATTGGTATTTGCCAATACTCATCGCTGCAATATCGGTATCATATTGGAAGTGAAAACGTTGTATTGGGACACCCCTAAAGACAACAATAATGTTTCATTATAATAATAATAATAATAATAATTATTGTCCAGATAGTTATAGCCCCTTGATTAAAAATAGCTGACTTCTTGTACATCTGACAGGTTGTCCCTCCTGACTTTTTAGGTCTTGAGGTCTAATTCATGTCAGTGGGGGGCACTAGGGTGTCATTTGCCATGCCCCTTTACCAGTCTATTGAAAACCAGGAACAGTCAAGAGGGATTGTGCAGTGCTAAAATCACAAATTAGGTCATGGTCTTTATTTATTTAGTTTAATAAAATAGAAAATATTTTAATGCAAAGAAATATATCAATCAGTCCAAAAAACGAAGAGGCATGGTCTATAAGCAACATAACACTAAAACAATTATTGAAAAAAGCAGGGTAATTGAGCGCACATCCAATCCTGTTTTTAGGCCAGGTGCAGGATGATCAGGGAATCTGAGCAAGGAACAAGGAGGATATCCGCTGACTGATTTAAAGCCCCCAATTCCTCTTTTATTGACTAAAAAACGCAATAGTCAATTTAGTCAATACTAAAACAATTATTGCCATGATCTGTAGTATTTGCTGCAAAACTGCATCTCAAAAGTGTTGTCATAATATCCAGGTGCTGACATGGATGTGTGCCTTACAAACTACGGTCATTGCAACTACATATCGGGAAAACACGCCTGCATATTCTACGATGAGGTAAGTGGCGGCGCGTCGCCTCGTTATTTACACAAACCTGCCGACTGACGTTAATGTCTGTGGATTTCCATTGTGCTGTTTTCAGAACACCAAGCATTACGAGCTGCTCAACTACAGTGAGCATGGCACCACGGTGGACAACGTGCTCTACTCCTGTGATTTCTCTGAGAAGGCCTCGCCGTCTCCCCCCAGTGGCCTCGTGGCTAAAGTGCAAGGCATCATCCGTGAGTACACACTCTTCTCACATGCAACTACTATTTTCTGAAGCAGAGCAACATACATGTGACATAAACTCAAATAACAGGGAGTAAACAGACCAGCAAATAAACATGGAAGTAGAAATAAAATCGCAATTTTGTTAACAAAAAGCCTGTTCATGTTGAGCTGTGTAGTTTTAAAATGTTTTTTATACAATGCAGTGTTTTGTACAATAGATGTGTTGTCTTAGAAAATTGACCCTTTACACTTTAAAATGTATTTGATAACCTTGAAGGAGCTTCATGGTCTTGCCCTAAATTACATAGTAGAATTATTGGCCCCATATGTGCCTGCTCGCAACCTGAGGTCCTCAGCAACCTGCTGGCCGTCCCTACATCAAAGTTGCGTACTATTAATACGCAATAATTCAGGGATTGAGGGAAAACCCTTAGTTAATGACTTGGTGGTTGTAGAATATGGCCATGCAGAATAAGACATTAATAAGTACCTTTATAATGATTGAAGCAGAGCCAATTTGTCTCTAACTTTGCATGCTAATAAACAACTAGCTAGCTTATCAAATAAAGAGATAAAGGATAAAAAGATAGAACATCATGATACCGTTGCGCTCTGCCTACAGCCTCAAACTAAGTGTGCATTACCCTTTGCCAGCGTCTTCAAGATCTATTCACAATTTACCTCCATTCAAAATTGTGGTCCATTGACAATGTTCTCGTCTCCACAGGGCGCAGTAAAAAGCGGCAGGAGGACAAGGGTCCCAGCTCCGTGGTCGGTCTCCTGCCAGCTGGCGGAGTGATGAGCAGCCAGCCCCAGGGCGCCTCGGAGCTGTCGTGCAGCTGCAAAGCCAGCAGCTCGAGCCTCATCGGAGGCAGCGGGGCGGGCTGGGAGGGCACGGCGCTGCTCCACCACGGCAGCTACATCAAGCTCGGCTGCCTCCAGTTCGTCTTCAGCATCACCGAGTTCAGCAGCAAGAAGCCCAAAGAGGAGCAGAGCAGCACGCCCGCCACTGCCAGCTGCCCCAGTAGCGGCGGCGGCAGCGGCAGCAGCACCACGACCAGCATGACCCCCGGCACCATGCCGCCACCACCTCCCCCTCCCATCACTGCCACATCCAGCAGCCCCTCCAGCCAGGACGAGGCCGACGCTGAGACTATCCCCTCTCACCAAGTGCCCGTACTGCACTCCAACTCTGTTCCATAACCCACACAGGAAGTCCCGCCCTCCCTCCTTTTGTTTTGCACCTTCTGAGACACAATGAAGGGAAAGCTGCACAGCAGACTGGTCAACAGGGAATTCTTTTTTATTTTTTCATTTCTAATGATATCGTTGCATGAACTTGAAGTATTATTGACAATCTCTTTTGTTATTAAATGACTGACATCAACCTTCTGTTCACTTCAAAACATTAGGTCGTTGAGCAAACATTATAAGCCAATGCTCAATTTTTCTTTTTGCCAGTATCTTAGTTATGTATGGTGTAATAATACTTTGTCAGTCAGCCCATTTAGCACAAACATTTTATTTAGTAGTAATGAATTCCAAACATTCTAATTTCCTTTGCTGCTTTTGCACCACAGGTAGCTATATATGTATGACAACATACATGCTTATACACTATGATATGTATATATTATGTAAATATGTATAATTCAGTGCCTCTCATTTGGAGAAACATTGGATTTCATGTAGATTTGCCATTTTTTGGTTTTTAACTGTACAGCTCATGGAATTTGTGATACTGTGTAGAGTACCAGAAGTTTTGTGATAAAAACTTGTTCTTAGTCTGTACTTCCGCTGTAGTCCATCTGTAAATACCGTATTGTTTTAGCACTCATTTTAACATCTTGTGCTGCTCTGTATATAAGCACTCTTTGTCTGTACCTGCTTGTCTGTTCAAACCTGTAAATACAGAAAGATTTTCTAAGTATCAACTCTGTTTATACAACTTTGTTTTTATGTTCTTTTTAAATAGAATTTTCATAAATACATGCAGAAAAAGTGCTGATAGACACATGTACACTCTTCTGTGACAAATGTCTATATGTCAGCATATATCTGTCCGCATTCGTTTTTAATATTCATATACTCAGCACTGCTGTGTTTATATAGCTGTTCAGGCAAGTCCAAGAGCCACTGGAGGGTGCTGTTAAACTATAAATGACTTGTACAAAATGTTTAAAGAGGAAAAACATGGTTCTCTTTCAGTTGCAGTGACAGTTATTTTATAACAATTGTCATGGAGTTATTCATGGAAAATACAGACGGTTGGTTCTCCCGTATCCTGGAAAACCTAGACAACTTTCCAGTCACGGAAAGTGAGAGGAAAAAGTTGATATCCAGGAAAAATTTGAGCTGCCACAAAGTTTACAGCTGTCTCCAATCTGCACGATTGAGGAAACCCTGTCTCCACTTCACAGCACAAGCCGGTCGCCTACAGCATTCCCAATTTCCCATCCTTCACAGTGTCGACCCATGTCAACATTTAGTGGATCTGTTGTATTTACACAGTCAGAGAAGACCTGTACTCAAATCCATCAACTGGTGACAGAAATTAAAGGGCATTTTGTTTGCACTGCATCTGAAATACACATAAATGCATTTATAAAGGATGATTTTTCCTCTGGATTTTCTCTAAACTGGATTTTAATAGAATCCAAAAGATCTAGAAGGGCAGCAGTTTAAAGGGCAAAATACAAGTAATGGTAAAAAATAAATAAATAAAATAGCCTATGGATGTCATCAGGTATCTTGTACTGAAATATTTTCCAGAAAGCCAGAATAAAACAGGTTAAGATTTTCATCAAAAAAATATATAGATACAAAGACTTCTGTAGAAGTTTAGGTATCAACTCAAGCTTTTTACTCAGTTAAACGTACCAATTTCCAAACTACTGAAGTGTAAACGTAAAAGTAATGTAATGGTGGGAAAATGCCATTAAGGACAACAGTTTAGGTCGCGCCACAGGGTCCCACAGTGCACGACCCCACCTCCCATAAAAACATGTTTCCAGAGGCCGTAATGACTATAATATTATCCTACAATGTTAATGTTGGAACATTTGGGCCTGCACATTTTAATATAATGCAAATACATGAAAGAACCATATGTGTACTACTGAGGAATGGTATGTAATACTTCTCATCCAACCAATCAAAATCCAGTGAAGTGTAGCTTGAACCTCTGTGGAGATGATACTGTATGCCACCCGTTCTGCCAATACAACAATGTAATTCTCATTTCTAAATAGACATTTGTAAACACCTTATTTTGAAAACCGGAAGTGGTAGGAAGTTACACCGTGCCAGTGCGTCTGCGCACTAATGGGCGGCAAGATGAGTGAACCAACCTTTGCCACAGTGCCGGCGCGGGAGTGCGGCTTTAAGAAGTAGAACTTCCAGTCCAGAGAGAGAGAGAGAGAGAGAGAGCGAGAGAGAGAGCCCGCCCACCCACGGAGGAAGTGTGTGTGTGTGTGTGTGTGTGTTTAAATAGTTTGGAGTGGCCGGAGTGGCTCAGACTGGGACCATCATGTTCAGCTGCCTGCTGTGTGTGTGCGTGGCCGCGGGCGCTGCCTACCTTTACCGGGAGGTCGTGGTGAAGGGAAGGCGATGCACGAGCGGCGCAAAGCTTCACGGGAAAACGGTGATCGTGACCGGTGAGTCCCGCTCTGCTCCCGTGAGGAGGACAGCGTGTCCACTGACAGCTCTGTGAGTCAGCAGTATTCGTGTGTGCGGTGCGAGGAAGGAGACAGAAGTGCTCAGATCGGAGGCGAACATCAGACGGGTTGGAGCATCCTGACAGAGCAGCAGCAATGAGGATTTATGTGCAGAAATATGGTGCAAAACGGTCCATTTTTTGCTTTGAACGGGTTTGTCAACTTTATGAAAAAAAAAAATGATGACAACTTTAAATTAAATCACGTCTATTTGAATTAGAATGTTTGAACTCGAATATGAATACATCATTGTAAGTCATAAATCCATTCCATGACATAATATGGAATTGGATGTATTGGCCTGATGTTTAAATGCAATAAACCTGAAGCTGAATTTAATATAAACTGAGACTAAATGAATGTGATGAGGTTTGGAACTGAATTCCATCCTGGACGGCAGCAGTATTTCTTTACTTGACTTTTGAACTCTTGTTGTCCAAAGTAAAGTCATGCCGCAGCTCTATTGTATTAACTGGATTATTGAAGGCAGTTGGAAAACAACATAAAAAGAGGATAATAAATGTAGTTGCAGGTCTTTTAAGTGTGTTTAAAGCGACGTTTGAACCTCTAGGACTTGATTGTGTATTAAACATTCTGTTCAAATATCTCAGCTGTATGATAAAGAAAATGCTAATCTGCATTTCAGGCTGATATAACTCATTAATTCTACACTCCTGAGCGTTTGAATGCAAGTGAAGCAAACATCTCGCGACAGCCCGCGGGTGCTGCTGCAAAACCTCATGGCCAAAAGTCATGAGGACGACCAAACCGCCCTGGAATTTGATCCGGAGCTCAGATAGTGTCCCAGCTGTGTTTCCAAAACCACACGTAAAGGACCGTGCAGCCTCGGCGGCGGCATGTTTTCATGCAAATAAAGATGAACCATTTGTGTATTTCCAGGCAGCAACACGGGCATTGGGAAAACCACGGCCATAGACCTGGCCAAGAGAGGAGCCAGGGTGATACTGGCCTGCCGCAGCAAACCACGAGGAGAGGCCGCCCTCGCAGATGTCAAGAGGGTGAGAAAATATTATATCTGTATTATTGTTTACATAAGATCCGCCATATCTTTGGTGTTTTTGGAATTCCTGATGGTGTAATCAGTGCTCGGTGTCCCTGGCAGGAGAGCGGCAGCAACCAGGTGGTGTTCATGCCACTGGATTTGGGGAATCTTCAGTCAGTTCGAAGCTTTGCTGAAAACTTTCTGAGGAGTGAACCCAGACTGGACATCCTCATCAACAACGCAGGTAAGAGTGCTCTGTGCAGTTTGAAACATAGTCAGTGTTGGGGGTACCGCGGTACGGAAGTAATGCAATTACTGTAATGCATTACTTTTTGCTGTAACATGAACATGAATAGCCCCCAAAAAAGGTAATATTTTACCCGGTGCAAATCTCAGTAATGCGCATTACAATGGATTTTAAACCTGTTTATGCCTCGGGGGCCAAAAACGAATCCTTTTTTATGTAGAATAAACTATATCTTATTATGCTGTGAATTCTTTGTGGAAAAAAAGACAATAAAGGGATAGAAATGTAAAAAGGGCCGTGCATCTTGTCATGTCTGTAGGTCTCAGATTACATTATACAGTCGTAGCCTCTAGCTCTATTGATTTCAATACAAATACACCTAAAGTTACAGTATCTCTTTCGCAATATGTATTGCGCCATGAACCACAACGGCGGCCATTACTGTATGTTGTACTGTTGTCAGCCTTTAGTCATGATGCCAGAATGCATCACCTCCTGCTTGACGTGTAAATGAGCTGCACTGAATAGAATAAGATCTACTGAGAACGCCAAATCCATATTTCCAGTTATTTTGGTGAAAGTAATGCAAAAGTAATGCAAAAGTAATGTAATGCCCTACGATTCAAAGTCAGTATAATGTAGCAAATTAATTCGAAATAACAGTAACAAGTAATAGGAAATGCATTATGTTTTTTGAAGTAACTTGCCCACCACTGAACATATGTGGCATCAGGTTGGTCAGAATGAAGTAGTGCGACTGGTTTGGACCTGCCCATGCATACAGGAAGTTGAAGGAATGCATGCTGGTCCCAGAACACTGTGCCATAAACTCGCCTCATGAACA
>CAESWR010001442.1:83457-102121 GCA_903171835.1 Mullus surmuletus | reverse complement strand
TGTGTGTCTTTGGGAGAATTTAACCCTGAAGTGTTTCTGCGACAAAGCCTTTTCAAGTGATTTTTTTGGTAGTTGTGAGACAGCTGTGAAAAACAGTCTTTCCCTCTCACAACTTATATGAATTTTTTTGTACCAAACATGTAGTTAAATGATATTTTATACCTTAATTTTGCTCCAAACTCTTAGCTTTCTAAAGGTATGGGGCAGTCATGGCATCCTGACCACTGACAGCGGTTAAACTCCCTATGTGTTTGTTGATGTTGGCGCTTTCTTCCTCTCTGGTCTGGTGGTCATTTCGACTGTATGTGCATGTTGTGGTACATTTGATTTACCATTTCTAATGCTTTTACGACTTTAAGCTAGTTTTTTAGCCCACCTAAAGCGCATTGTGGGAGAAGACAAAGCGCAAAAGTGCAGAAAGTATGTTTTCTTTCTGTGTATTTAATTGTTAATAAAATGTTTTGACTGTGTTATAGCTCATCACACACGATAAGGTGTTTTGATAAAAGTGTATAACATTTTAAACTTCAAATAAATTCACTGAGATGACGATGGTGATGCCACTGTAGTCAGGCTTAGAAACGTCCCACTCTGTAGATCCCACATGAGGAGGCGTTCCCGTTGCAACCTCTGCTTTGAAATTGCAAAAAAAGACTTAAGAGGGCAAATGGAACACACCAGTGTACGTGAACCCCTCCCCTCATATGACACGAGCGAGAGTGAGGAGTGACCCTATAAAGTGGCGAAGTCCCGCCCCTTCCAGTAGACCTCTATGGGACCTATGAGATCCTAAAAAATTAATGTGTTTTAATAGAAAGAAAGTAATATTTTTGTGGTCCCAGTCGTTGCATCTCCCGAATTAATCATATATTGTTTGTAGATTTAAATCATAATTTTTCATGTCAAGAGTTTATTGCTGTTTATTGTTGCTTCAGTTAAAGGCTGTAGAGAAAACATAATGAGAAAGACTACAATTTACGTATGTGATGTCACGTCATCGCCCTTTCCCTCCGCTTCTCCCCATCACCATACCTGAAACTCTCCAAATGCCCCGACTTATAATGATTTTCACCTCTTTTGATGCGGGAAAAGGCAGTGAAGTGGAGCAGAGAGATGGCCATGTCTGTTCCAGAGTTCCCAGTGCGGATGTTAACGTATATCATTCATGTCGAGAGCAGCGAAGAGCTGTAGTTCACAAAGCGGCTTCAGGCAAAACCTCACATTATCAAACTTCTTTGTGCTAACCTGTAGTCTCCTTTTCAAGAAAAATTATCTTTAAAACCATAAAACTAGATGTCAAATCAATGGCACAATTCAAACGGGACCAGAAAATAATTCTTATCTTCTGATCTTCTGATCTTCTATCTTCTGATTGAAATTGTCATTCAGAAAAATGGGTTTTTGGGGACCTATGGACCGCAAGGGGAAAGGCGGGTCTTTGCCACTCTATTATACAAGAGCAGAGAGAGTGCCAGTGCTACATAGTGGGTGCTAGCTAGCGCTGTGGAGCGGGTGCAAGTAACTCAACATTGTGCGTACAGAGGCTGTCCAAAGTCCAAAGTAAAGGACAGTTTGTAGCCCCTTTAATATGATTCTAAAGGAGAAAAAAAAGGCTTCTTACCAGTCAAGAGCGGCTCCACGCACACCAACTGTACTGTCTCTCGGCTGTTTGGTGTTGTGAGTGTAATGTGCAGTAATTTAATCAGCTATTTTCTCTCTCTCTCTCTTCCCTAAGATACGCTGCCTGCTAAGTCTGGGGACGCGGCTAATGAAAGCGCTGAGAGAAAACAGAAACCGTGAAACGGAGCGGCGTATCAATTTGCACGCGCTTGTTTCATCTCCAAGGACGACCGCAAAAGACGCGCCGCTCAGTGTGGCGCCTCGCAAGTGAGCCACTCGCACTTGTTCACTCAGCAGTGATTCACGTTCAAACAATGATCCCCGCCAGTTGTCCGGCGCAGCAGTAACCATGAATCGTCCGGACAAAAGAGTTTCAGAAAGCAGAAAATCTATTTTTCCTAATTATGTATGAAGATGAATGCCCATAATTCACGTATTGTACTATAAAACACTGAAGGGGAGGGGGGGGGGCGCCGCAAAGACGTCAATTGCAATTATTGATTAAGCGATTATATAAATCTCATACCTACTCTGTCTTCTACAAGGTCCAAAACAAAGAGCATCATAATAGAAAAACAGAAGTTTGTGGAATCGCTTGTAGTTTGTACGTGATGGAAAACTGCAGCTGCCCTTCAAAACATCATATTATCAATTCAGCCGCTGTCCGATCACGTGCCCCTCAGAGCGGCGGCTGTAATCAGCTTATTGTTATCATCATGTATCATTTTGTTATCATCTCATTTGATAATCAAAGGTTTTGGAAAACTCGGAGCACTTTATGTTTATTCATGTTTGAGCTCCAGGTTCAAACCGAGAATGGACCGTTCCATCTACACACACACACACACAAGTGACCCTCGTTCTCCTCCTCATCTTCGTCGCCCCCATCAGATAGATAGAGAGTGTTTGCTGGTGCGGAAAACCACCCAAAAAAACAAATTCCAACCCCGGATACACTTTTATTATTGCATCTATTGTTATACCCAGCAGATTGTGGGGGTGGGCTGTGCGGAGGTGTGTGTGTGTGTGTGTGTGTCAAGGTCCAGAACGTGACGGGTGGTGACGATCGCACTCTACTCTTCCTCTACTTCTTTTAAGGCGGCATGCGACTGGCTACCGTAATAATCCTTGTTCTAGTCAACACATTTTTTTTTTAGCAATCATAAAACACTGAAATTGGGGACATTTTCGGGGACAGCTTTAACTGGGGACGGGTCATCCAAATTAATGAATAGTTATCAAGATGGAATGAAGAAACTGGGACAGTTACGTTCTCATTTCATTTTACTTTTTTATTCAAATTTAAACAATGATAATAAAAAAATAATAATATATATATATAATATATATATATAATATAATAATAAAAGTGAAACTGGCAAGGGCTGAAAAATGGAAAGGTGTGTGTGTGTGTGTGATTGCCGGTTCAAGGTCCCATATTATGCAAAATTCACTTTATAAAGGTTTTCTAACAGTCCTATGTGTGCCCATAGCCTGTGTATGAGGCGCCAGAAGTGAAAGAATTCTGTCCTCTCCCTCACTTGCTTGCTCCACTTTTTGGCAAATGTCTGCTGAAACAGGAGAGTCTGAGATTCTTCCCTTTGTGACGTCAAGAAGAGAAATAACCACTCCCCTCCATTTTCCCGCTAGTGGATGCTGTTTTTAACTAGTCCCCGATAGATGAGCCCGCCCTTTAAATTTACAGAGTGAGCAGCAAACACACACAGCAAAGCTACAAGAAAAGCATGGCAGCGGGCCTGTTATTGGCTGCATCAAAGAGCACAGAAGTCTGTTTTCACTCCCTTAGTCTGAGCCTCTGTAGACCCAGTGGATCAACTTTATTTTTGCTGGAAATGTATCAACAAAACTTGCCAAAGTTTTGCATATGTACGCCCAGCAGCTAAACAGCTGAAGCTAAAGCATAGATCAGCACCAACTGTCCGTAACACAACTCCAAAGGTGGGAGCTGGAAGTCATTTCATATTGTGTTGCTTTACTGTGTATGTGCGCCCAGTGGTCGTGCCTGACCGCCTGTAAACATGTTGTTAGTATGTAGCGTTAGATTGTGTCCTTGAATCATATGCAAGAGTCATTAATATCTGGAGACATAAACATCAAATCTGTGAGTGCAAGCCTCATTTGAAGCTAGCGTTAGACACTTATTTGTCGAGTGGTCTGTGGTTGACGATAGATAGATCTCTCCCCGGTGCTTCTCAAACATTCTTTGGGTTATATGCATTAATGCTGATCCATGTGCTTGTGTTAACATTACTTTTGTTAGGAGCAGGCTGGTTTATTGATCATAGCTGATAGTAGCCGCAGCAGCTCGGGCTAATGAGAGCTGTGTGGGCGTGGCCAGACACCGCTCATGGGGATTTAAAGGTACACGCACAGAAACAGTCCGTTCTCAGTAGAGCTCACGAGAGCGACTTTTAGACTGGCTGATATTCAGGACCAAGGCTGAATTTGGGGTATTACACTTTGAATAAGGTGTTGTTGGACCTCTGACATATATATGAAATTGTTGAAAAAATGTATAATATGGGACCTTTAAAACCCATCATGCAAGGACCATCCACTGCTTGATAAATGTCACATGGTAAAAGGATGTAATTTAGCAGTGTGACGTGCTGCGTGCAACCACTCTGCGGCTTTGAGAAAAAGGACACACACACACATGCATATAAGCCCATTGTAACCCCGGTGCGTGGTTTAAAATCTCTTTGATGCGGTGGATGCCCCCCACCGCTCACCATATTACTCTGTACACATCACACAGGTTGTTCTAAGAAGGAAAGGAGACATGATAACAGCAGCTACACACACACACGCACACACACACACACACACTCCGCTACTCCTTTTATACAAATAAGACAAAAAAGGGCCCGTCTACCCTTTTTTCCCTCTAATTCTGTTGCCGCTCTCTTCCTCTCTGTTCCCCGCGCCCCATCCTTCGCCTTTTTTCCACCCCTCACAATATCAAACTCGTTTTCTTTTCTTCCTCCCACTTTCCTGTTCTTTGAAAGTTCCTGTTTGCCTCACCTCTCTTTGCTTTAAAAAAAAAAATAAAAATAAAAAAACGGTAGGAAAAAAGCCCATGTTTGCTCTGTCTGGTTCTTTCTGGTAAACTGCCGCACTCTTGAGATCCATTATGATTTTTTCCTTTTTTTCCCGCCGGCTCAGAGCCTGTCGCAGCATGCCATCCCATCATCGCTGACCATCCAGGCAGTGTCAGCGTGAGTTACAGTTCACAGATGATAATGACCCTGCCCGGCTGCTCGGTAACCATGGACACACCGGGCCACCGTACCTCTTAACACGCGCTCTATGCTTGTGCATGCCTCCTGTGTGTTTACCCACAGATAGCGAAGCAACGCGTCGGCCCCCGGTGTTGATTTGTGTTATTTTTGCGAAGGCACATCGACATCTGGGAGCCCGCTCGGCGCCATCTCGATTGCGATCATCCCCCCCCCCCCCCCCCCCCCACCCCACCCCGCCCTGCTGCCCTCTCCCCTCTCCACATTTACCTCCGAAGCCTCTCAATCATATTCGCTGTGGCAGGGCAACACCGGGGACTCTTTGCCTTGCTTTTTTTCTTACTAATTGAAGGCATAGTTTACACCGGATCAAAGATGCATTCCTTATCTGGTATTCCTGAGTTAATCCTTGGAAGAGCCATTATTAATCACGGCGAGGCAGCTCGGGGGGAGCATGTACGAGCTCATATAAACATTTGTTTGACACAGCATTTGTCTGGATAGTGCCTCTTCATGGCGTTTAATGCAGGGCTGTTGTCCAAGGAGGGAGCTGAAATGCGTCTCGGCGGACTCAGAGTCATTGGAATTTGATGGGGATGAACTTTGCATGTTTGAGGTCGCGACAATTCGAGGCAGAGGTGCGGGTGGTGCTGCAGAATCACTTTTATTCATCCATCAATTCATAACAAATGGCAACCCACGGGCACCTCTTTGACGCAGAGCCGGTCTTTGTTCATTTAAAAGGGACCCAACAAATTCCCTGAGAGGAATTGCTTGGCGACGGGTGCAAGGAAAAACTCCCTTTAATGGAGGAAGCTAACTGCAGCTCAAGCGGCAAGACAAACAGAAGAAAGGGCAGTGAAGGTCGTACAGGCCAAATCGTTTAGTTTAAGGATTCAAGGAAGCTTTATTGTCATTCAAGCACCACATGCACGCAATTGAGGTGGCACGGAAATTAAGAACTGAGGCCTGGTGCCACCCAAGAACGCTATCATATTTACATTCAGTATATAGCTGACCTGTTCCATCCGATTCTTATTGCGGGAACATGAGGTGAAAACAGCTGCAGTGACCTTCAAGGAACAACGGGGGAGAATGTCAAATCACTGCTCAATGGCGCACGTTGTGGCCACTAGGTGAACCGCAGGCATCCACAGTGATTTCCCAACCGTCAATCAGCTGTTTTGTAAATTGATTCATTCATGAGGTCAACAACCAACTGTTGGGAGGCAGAGGGAGGCTGTTCAACTCGGATCTGGTCATGGTGCAGGGGGATCCCTTAGGGGGGTCGGGGGAGTCAGCTTGCAGGGCCAATTTCCTCCACAGCTGTGAGAAGCTCGGTCCAAATACGGCTTTCCATGCACAAATCCCAGGCTGTCTGCACCCCTTCCGTCCCACTCTTACTTTTTATTTGGTTTTACTGGAGTGTGTGAACGTATCTTATTTGTGTTTAATGTGTTTAGTGTAAGCGCTCTGTTTCTTTGGTGCTGCCGTCTTGGGCAGGTCACTCTTGAAAAAGAGGTTTTAAATCTCAATTAGTTTTTTTACGATGAGTTTTTTTCACGATACAGATGATAAAACTTGTATTGTTGTACAAGTAACGTCTTATGGAGAAAAAATCTGGGAAATTCGGCACCTGAACCACACCGGCTGATATATATATAACAACAACAGTATCGCTGCAACCCATTGCTGTCACCAAAGGGAAAGGATCTAAATGGCGTTTGGGTCAAACAACGCAAACAACGCTACAACGGTCATCCATTTTTACTGTCTCGCCTCCAATCAGACACCCGCGTTAACCTTCGAATTTCCGCGATGTCATTGCCGCCACGTGCCAGCCAGTCACGTCACCCCTTGGAGATAGTTTGTTCTGTACTTCTTCTGCTTTTAATATCCTGCTAAACAGAGTGTTCCTCATCGCGGTTCAGTGCATTGCACGAAAAAAAAGCAGCACCACAGTTGGCGTCGTCTACATGTGAAAACAAGGTCTCTTTATTTGCATATAGAGCGGGGGAGTGAGATCAGCTAGCGCGCGGTCACCGGAGACGTATTTAGAGACGCATGTTGATAACAGGTGGGAGCACATGCAATTAAAGCTGCCTTCCCCCCGAGTGATCCGATCACCCAGGGCGCGTTTTAAAACCAAGTGGGAATGCGGGCTGTTGTTTACCGACGTACCACGGGGTAAACAGACCCGGGTGGGTGCAAAAACTCGCCGGTTTCTGATGGGAAAGTTGTAACAGAGAAGTAAAATGCTGGGAAACGTTCACGTTTAAGAAGCCGGAATCCGATTTTTCCAGCACTTTTCTTTTGAAGGAGAGAAAGCAAGCGCGTGAGTTGCGAAAGACAATCCTCCCAAACTCCGAGCGGGATGTGCCGGTGTGGTATTATACCATGGAGTTATGATGGAATATGCGACCCTGATGCTAACCCCTCTCTCATTTTCCACCACCTTTTTTTATTTGAGGAGGGGGGGGGGTTTGTATCTGGATTTAACATGCCCGCTGGTAGCCGGCGAGACATGAGTGACAAAATTCCGCATGATGAAACGTCTCCTCTTTACCCGATACAACTCCATCTGATTTTCAGATTTCTGACTGCCCCCCCTCACACACACACACACACACACTTTTGCAACAACGGAAAATGAGCAATGCATCCAGAAGGACTCAACACGAAGCTTTCATCCTCTTTTACTGATATTGATTCAATACCAGTATGATATCAGTATAATATCTGTTTGTCCAGCGCAGTATCGCTCCTCCCTCTTCTAAACCTTCCTCTCTTCATGAATCAATTCTTCATTTTCCCTGTTTATACCTAAGTGAAGCTTTTCTCGAGAGATGATGAGCCACTGTCTCACCCCATCACATCCTCCTGATGGATCAACATTACTGTAGAAATGCACTGATGTCAATGAGCTGCGCGGCTTTAATAACGGGGGAATAAAGTTTTTGACTTTGAAGCAGAAAGTTGCATGCTCTTGCATCACGCCGGCGCGATGTGGGACAGAAAATGAAAAATCACACGTCTCGTATTTTTGATTGTTTCTGCGTCTGCGCGCTTCTCAGAACATCTCTCTTCCTCTCCCTCCGTTTCGTCCGTGACAAAATGTCACGTCGGCGAATCATTCGCCGCCGCTTATCCACTCAGAAGCCCAACAAGGACTAACAGCGTTTTCCCGCCCCATCCCTCGTCTTAATCGATTCGCCGAGAGAAGGTTAAGTTCTGTCCTCGCGAGCGGTCGTTTCCACCTCGCAGGAGAGGCCTGGATAGAGATCAGACTGCAATCAATTAACTGTCTGTGTCATTACAGGATTAGCTCTACCTACAGCATCGTCACATACATCTGGAAGCTCACCCAATAATAGGCAGGTAATAGAGCAAGTGGCTGCGCGTCCCCCGGGGAAGATTAGCGCGCCATATCCCATTATAAGAACAAGACTGTGGAGTAACAAAAGCCATGTGGCAGAAATAGACTTCTTTGGAAAACAATTCAGAGCGTGACTGTGATTTTTTTTTTAGATTGTTCTGAATAAAAATGGAGCCTCGTTGGATCCCCATTGCACATGAGAGGAGATAAAAAAAATACATTCCTGCTCTTTAAATGTTATTGGTGTTATACATAGGTTATTGGTGTTTACATGGCCGCGCGCGACCCGGTTATTGCTGATATTCTGGTTAGAAAACGAGTATTTGACTGCATGAAAAAGAATCCACTGAGAGTGATTTTCTGACTGGTCATCAGCAGGTTGCAAATAATAACAATTCACGGCAATCGCCACAGGAACTTCAACATGCAAAAAAGCCTTTCCGATTTTTGCCATTTTCTAAATGGAAATCTACCTCCCCGATGTGTGCCGTGTCAGAGCAGCATTGCAAGGTCGCAGGTACACATTGGGGCCGTTTATTATGTAGTCTGTCAACATTCATACAGATCTATGTAAAAGACTGTGGTCTCTTTTTTGACATTGCACTTTAGAGTGTCAACCTCCGAATATATATTTATATACACTTTACATCATGTTTAATAAAATAGATAATAACAAATACGTAAAGTACCATAAAACAGTGCTGCTGGGTATTTATTAGTCTTCAAAAACCTATAAAAATGTCCAAACATTAGTAAGTAAAGAAATAGGTAATAGAAGTACATTTAAATAATTACATTTTAATATTGGACCTTAAACCTCTGAGAGCGGAAAGCATATGGTTGCAGACGCTTGATCTTGTTATGAATTAATGATCCACAGCGGAGTGGATCGTGACACCGACATTGTCCACCCACACGGAATAAATAAAGCTGTCTTGGATGTAAAAGCGTTCAAATGTCACAAACAGGTGAACGGCGTGTTTTTGAAAAGCGGATTCATGCAAATGCTCTCTGCTTTCTGTGACACAGACGAGGGCTATAGCGATCGCACACACACACGGTGACACCTTTGCAATGACCACAATGTGGCATTTAAGCTAGTTGGAAGAGAACAATGTTTTCTCCCGCTCTGTTTCTGGACTTCAATAGGCCTCATTTCTCTCAATAGTTCCTCATTATCCAGCCTGCTGGTGTTGAAATTTGATTGATTGTTCATAAAACATGTATGACCCTCATGAATTATTGTGAGGGAACATCCAATAAATTGTTTTAGATGGCTTATTACAACAATGTTACTGGCCTGGCACATTAAATTATTTGCAATCCTCTAAATCAGAGAGGAGATTTGAAAATAACCCACTAAGAGGCATCATGGCGACACGTCTCCGCTCTCTGCGTAACATCACCATTTTTGTCACAGCTCTTTTTAATCACAAGGAATTTTCTCATCAATCACATTCAATTGGGCTTTTAATGAGATACAGGAGGGGACGAATGTGGAGGAATCAGCAGAGTCATGCACAAGGCTTTATGAAAGTCATCTTGTGTCTCTTTCTTTTTTTTTAAAGTTCAAAAATAATAATAATGTGGCAAATCACAAACAAAATTAGCGGAAAAGCAGATAACTCCAGCAGCACATCCATATTGATAAGTCTTACTGTATTCTGTAAGATCGATGCACAGATTATCAAATTCACACTGCGAGCAAACCAAAACAATAATTTTACAACATTAACAACATCCCCTGGGCTTCGTTAGCCGGCATTGGCTGCTTTCATTCCTTATTCAACTTTTGGATATTTGTGTATGCGCGGGCGCCTGGGCATCCTTTCCCTTTGACATACAACATGCATCTCTTTCTTGTTGAAAAGAATCCCCCTCTTTCGCAAAACTGATGAAAATATTGCAACATTCATCCTTTGCAAAATACCACACACGATGTGTTTCATACAGGCTAAAAATAGAGAAAAAAAGTTTGTCATATGCAGATGTTTGAAAACAAATTTAAATTCAAAGTATTTAATTTCTTGTAATCTGTGCCCCTTGGGGATACATCAAGGTTTAAAGAGAGTGTGTGCGCGCACGTGTGTGGAAGCTGCACTTAAACTTACCCCGCCTGTGATGTGATGTGATGATGTCACCATGGAGACACTTCCTAGTCAGAGGCCAACTCACAACAAAATTTGGTGTGTACACTCTAGACCCAACTCTGATAAAGCTTTCCACTCTTGGATGACTTTGCCATCCCAAAACAGGAAGTAGGCCCTAAATGGTAGAATTACACGCTTTATATTTGCACTCTTTACATAACTCTGAGTTTGCACATATTAAAAATGCAAATCTTCACTGTAAATAATAAATGCATAAACATATCTTTTATAGACTCTGTTCACGTGTACTCTATTCTTTATATATATATTTATACCATTCTTGTCCTTGTTCTAGTCGTATGTTTGTCAGGTCTACGTATGTTCAGGTGCTTATGTTTAAACTGTACATCAGAGAAAAGAAAAAACAAGGGTTGTCCTGATACAACGTTTTCACTTCCGATATGATACTGATATTACAGCCATAAGTACTGGCAGATACCGGTACTGATCTGACACAATATCAGCACAATTCCTGCATACTTTTGTTACTTATTTTGTTGTATGTTAGAAAAGGCTTGATCAAGTGATATTACTCAGAGAACAATAATCAGCAACAGTCGGTTTGAGAAAAACTGCCCCATTTCTTATTAACCAATGGGTTACATACATTTCAACCTTAGACATAAGACTATTCTACATAGAAGTTATGGAGCGGAGTCTGGAATGGACTGCTTGTATTGGAGTGCTTATATCAGAGATTTTAGATATCTGATACCGGTATTGGATCGAGTCAAATTCCTTGTATGTGTTTACATTCTTGGCCAATAAAGCTGATTCTGATTCTGTTAATGCTCTGAAGTATCTCTAGCAAAATTGGCATATGCAAGTAAAGCAGGTCGTATTTTGTATTTTCTAAGTGGGCAGACACATATCAAAATTTCTTAAGGATTAACATTGATTTCTTTGCGGAAAACATTTTACATACATACGTACAACATACATTTTATTGAATCTAATCGTTTTTTTTATATTCACCCTCACCAAAGCCCTCTCAGTGTGTTTTGCATGCACAGCTCCTTCAAGAACTGCCTGCTCTGCAGTTACATGTGAAGAAGCAAACACACCAATGTGCTGAAAAAAGCAGGTTTTGCGTTTTAAACCCTAAACATCGGTGTTCAGCGTGTTTACATCTGAGCGAGACCTGTTATAAGCAAAAGGTGAACCAAAGCTCCTCCCTGCGGCGGCACTAATGCACACAGAGAGGCTGCATCTGGACTTGTGCTTTGAACGCACCACTGGTCCTTGTAAATGGCCGTAGAGTTGGCCATGCGTTTGAGTTGTGTGACCTGCCTTCACCCCCCATGTGTGTCTGTGTGTGATGTGAGGAGACAGGGGAGGGAGAGAGGAGGGGGAGGAGGAGGGGGAGGAGGGTACGGAGCAGAAGGAAAGCAGTGGGGACGCTCACCCTGGCGCCTCCAACCTTGAGCTCCCAAAGGGACCCAACTTCAAGAATAAAGTTGAAGGACTGTGACTTGGGCGGCAAAAGGGATTTCAGGTTATTTATTTATTTCTTAAGTGGCTGGATTTAAGAATCTCAGGAGCACTTCACCGCCTGCAATATTTTTCAACTAGTGTTTAAAATCGAAGGCTGCTGCGGCATTTTCCCTGATAAAAAGATGGACTCCTTATAAACGATCTTTTTCACTTCAATCAATTTAAAATGCAATCATTGATTACGAAGCCTTTGGGACCCGTGTGCTACAGGTCGGCTCGCGTCAGAAATAAAACAGAAAGTTTACCTCCATGAACGGACGTTTCTGCTTCTGTGTGCAAAATAAGAGGAGGGGTAGATGTCTTTTTTTGACCATTTTAAAGGGTCCTTAAAATGTTGGGGATATTTGCATCTTCCACTGAAGCTGATGAACAAGAATGACTGATTTAAAGTTGGGAAAAATCTCTTTTGGATGTCTTTTGGAAGGAGACACTTTTTTGTCCCAGGAACTAATAAGAGAGTTTGCTATAAACTGCAGAAAAAATAAGAATGCCTCAAATGTTGCTGCCAATCATTGACCCATCTGAAATTGTGCTTTTTCAGCACTAAATGTGATTTTTTAAAATTTGGTAAATATCTGAATTAATCAAATGTATCTAATAAAAGAAATGCGTGTTTGTGTTGTATTCATGCGCCGACCTCGGTCTGTGGCTCTCCCGCCGGCCCCCCACCCTATACCAAGGCTTTATAATGAGCTATTTTTTTCTTTGTATATCTAATCATCTTAATTACTTGTTTCATCCACAGTACTTTCTCACAGATGATAGTTGCATTTGGATCATCTTTGCTAATTCAACAGTTTCTTTATTTGCCGCTTCCACCGACACCTCCAATTCCACGCCGTCAATTTTAATTTTTCCACTTGCAGGTCACTCTGTTCTCTCAAATGCTCTAGCGGTGAAAATCACAAATGCATGCAAAGTCTACATTTCAACAACTCCAGCGTTTAACACGTTTACACGTCAGTGATGCAGTTATCCTCAGTCGATTACTCGCAAAAACGGCCACACTCAGAATTTATTATATTAATTTTCTTCACTCTCTATTTGGGATCTTAGTAAATCATGACCTCTGTGTCCTTTCTGGGCTCACGCTACAATGTGATAACCCCACTGGAGCCTGAGGAAATCTATGATAATATCACGTTTCTGGTTGAAATCACGTAAGATCAATCAATTTACGCCTCTTGAAAATTGTCCAATCAAGGGCTTATCAAAAGCTTTAACATAAAATCACATCAAATTGTTAGTTTGTTTTTTTCCCCACACATGGTGGCCGCTCCTGTTGTTTAGATGGCCATTTTGATGGGTTTTCAGCTTTGAAAGTCCACTTTACCAGGTCCAGCTTTTGCGCTCTTTGTCCACCTCGTTCCCTGAAATCAAATAATTCTATGGCTGAAGGGACAGGGTCAAGTACTGCTTCGCTCACAAGTTCCAACATGTGATTATTTGAACCAGCGTTTCATTTGATTTGAGCTCATTTATTCACATTAAGATTCAAGTGTGGCAGTGAATGTGGCTCCTGCAAGCCCGGACTTGAAACGAGGCACAGATGAAGGGAGCAGAGCCGTGGAGAGAGTTGTGGACAATTACCACCTACCTGCACCCTCAGCGTTTGATCCCGGCCCCACGCCTTTGAAGTGTGTGCGCCTTTGTGCGGGGCCAAATAGGAGTGTGTGTGTGTGTGTGTGTGTGTGTGTGAGAGAGAGAGAGAAAGGCCTTGCATGCAAGTGATGTCATCATTTGCACAAAAGCACACGCGCTGCATGTTCACACCCACACAGATAGGAAGCTAAATGGAAAAATGCTCCCATGTATGCCTTCAAAAATTGTACCCGGGACCTTTTGTGGACCATCTGAAATGACAAAGAAATTCAGACGTTATCAGATTGTGCTTTTCAAGATGGAAAAAAGCCAGAGAGAGAGAGAAAAAAAGAGCATCAACAGATCCCGCTCACGTGTACGTGTCACGGAGTGCCAGGGGCCAGATATATCTTTATTTTTTCAACATGGTTTGTAGATTTCCTTTTGCGTGCTTTATTGTATTTGAGTTATTTGATTTTTGCTATTGGAGTGGAATTGCCGTGGATTTTGTGTGATTTGTGTGGATTACTATATTTATTCATTTACTTTTGTTTGTTTATTTTTTTTGAGTATGGACAGAAAAGGCATACTCACACATTATGAAAAAGGAAATGGTTTCTGGTTCGTTCCTCCGTTCAGTGTTTGGCCCGCAGCCAGCTTCGCCGTGTATAAGGACCAGGATTGCGCCTTCCGCATTGAGGAGTGAGAGGAGCGTCACTGAGCCAGCGAACGAGGAGCGCCCGGAGCGGCTGCCACGCGCCGACACCGGGCCAACAGGACGAGGAGCATCCAAAGCCCTGATGCACGCCGACGCACAGCCAACGTTTTTATAAATTCTCTTTTTTTTAATCCCTTTGTCAAAGGGTGGCCAGTGACCACACTGCTTCGTTGGATAATCGGTATTTTAAACATTTTATTTTTGTACTATTTTCTCATACTTTATTGTAATAAAAGAGCCTAAGCATCATATTTGACTCTGCTCTTGTGCGTCTGTGTTGGTGTGGCCCGGGGATTCCCAATTTAACATAAACCTTTGTTTTATGAACTGGAGACAAAATAAATGGTAGCACTATTTTTGCACGTGTGGCATCAGATCTCTCACATACAGAGGCGAACATCTGGATCTGCCTTTGATTGTGGTGGCAAAGTGGAACCACGGCTCATTTAAAGGAGCTAACGAATAAAGCGTTTGGTTCCAAAAAACAATATGGGTTCATAAGAGTAATCCATCTGCATCAGGAATTCTTGGCCACAAAAAGGTCAGACCTCACAATCCACCTGTGCTATTTTCCCTCCCTTCATATCAGTGCGCGCAGAATCATCAGCTTTTTCATGGCGTTTACAGTACATGGTCAGAAGGAGACCGCTGTGACGCAAGAGAAGGCAGTCTCCTTCCACCTCCTTCCTCCTTAAGCTGATGGAAAGGTTAGGGTTACTAACAGAGGGAAAATAGCACAGGTGGATTGTCAGGTCTGACTTTTTTGTGGCCAAGAATTCATGATGCAAATGGATTACTCTTTTGAACGCATATTGTTTTTTGAACAAAACGCTTTATCTGTGTGACCCCAGCAACTAGAGGGAGCTACTTTCTGCAAAACCAAAACCGGGCCGGAACTCCACGGGACGCAGTGGGGGAAAAGTCACTGCTGATGAATGACAATGATGGTGAGGGTTTCATAGAACTTCATGTTAAAAAATCCAAACTTTCCCTATAAATGTAGCTTTAGCATTAGCAGCGAGTAAGGTTTTCCATGCCAAACCAATGTTGACTCTCGGCTTCCGTCTCTCTTTTTAAGAACTTTGTTTGGTTGGATTCCAACATTCCGGACAGAGACTCTCCAAAGTCTGTTCCAACTGTTGGAACAGACTTTGGAGAGACTCTGTTTGCCAAATGGCAACGCAAAGCTAACACTTTTTTGTACAAGGGGAGGGGCTAACATGCACAAATATGAATGTCTGGCCAGCCACCAAAACAATGAACAAAAAAGCTTGATTATCATTAAACACAGAGCGTTTGACCACAGTCGTCATAAATATTATCTCTTTGATGCTAAATTAAGGTATAACATATTGTATAGAGCGCCTTGAAAGCTAAGGTGACCAGACGGCCCTGATTTCCGGAGACAGTCCCCGTTTTGGATGACCTGTCCCCGGGTAAAGATGTCCCTGAAAATGTCCCTGATTTCAGTGTTTTATGAATGAGAAAAGAAATGTTCCGTGTTGACTAGAATAACAGTCATTAAGGTCGCTGGGTAGTGAGCACGAATGAGCATGTTGCGCACAGACAACATGCCCGCCGCCTTTGGAGAAGAAGAAGAGCAGAGTGCGCTCATCGCAGTTATGGTCCGTAACTATCACAGTTTCTTAATTTCATTCTGATAACTGATTCAATGTATTTTTATCTCCGAGCTGGAAACGTCCCGGATTTCATTTCAGAAATCTGGTCACCTTTCTTCATTAGCACTTTGTTTGGTAATGGAACTTTCTTGGTTGCAACAGACTTCTCTGTCAGCCAGACGTTGAGCTACACGGCGCTAGCACCCGCTAGTCAATGCTAGCATCTGACGCTCCTGTAGCGTTTGGTCACACCCACTTTTGCTGGTGTTTATATAAGAGGGGAGGGGCTAACAACAAAACAGTGGATAAAAAAGCTTGGATATCGGAGAGGGTTTGACCACAGTCATAGCTATTAGCTTTTTTATGCTAAATTCAAGTATAAAAAAATGTATAGAGCACCTTTAAAGCACTTGATAACAAATATCAATGTTTCTTTAATTATGATGGCAAAGTGGAACCATGGAACATTCGCAAACATTTAAAGACGTCTCCTCGAGACACCCACCAGTCGTCTCCTGAACCTAATCATGACCCCCGACTCTTATAGTAACCTCAAGTTAACCTTCCTGAATCCCGATTGAATAATTTATGTTACGGGGGACTTGCCTTTTGTCCCCAAAAGGGAGGCGAGTCCTCACAATCTGCTGCTCCCGCACCCCGAGGAGTACAACCACACACACACACACACTCACACACGGGCGGAGGGAGGGAGAGGGAGAGCGTTTTACTCACTCTATTTGAGGAGAATGACCTTTAGTCCTTCATAGCAGAAAAAAAAAGCAGTCAATAACCAAGTCGTACGTTTTCCCAGCAGACTTGCAAAGCACACTGGAGAGTTTGGGCAGCGGCGCCTCGGCTCAGTCGCCGCATTAGGCATCTGAGTCGAGGTGGGAGGGAGCCGCTCATTCCTCTGGACACTACTGTCTTTGTTAGCATCATCTGAACATTTACACTCTATTTCCTGTTCCTTTTTTTATCGCTGACAGTCTTGGCAGATTTTGTTTCCCAGTATAGATGGGCTGCTCAGTTCTCCTGCCTAGCCCCCCCCCCCCACCCCCCCCCACCACCATGCCTCTGGCACTGATTTGTTGTATTTTTGGTGTGCTACAAAACACATCACCTTTCCTGCTCATGCCTTGTATCCGTCGCCATTCAAAGCGCCCGTCTGCTCCTTATAGCAACAACTGATGCTATTATTCAGCGTTTTTCTGGTACCTGTAATGGAGTGGTTTTTTTTCATATATAAAGGGTTTGTTTAAAATCGGCACTCTGACTGATGCTTGCGATAAATATAAAACGAACTAATACACTTTGTGCGGTGCAAAAGGAATTAAAAAGATTTAAAGGATTTTTATTCTCCACTACATCCCTGTCTGCGACCAGCTGTTGGAGAATAAATCAAAGCAAGGCCGGCTGAATTCCAATGGGCCGACCTCACAGGCAAATAGTGTTTGCTCGGCGGGCCACTGGAAGTTTAACTCACCCGGAGCCACCGGAAGACGCGGCGATGTGTTTTGAACATCTTGTAAAAGGTTGGGAAAAGAGAGTGGAAGCACCTCTGAATGTCAGAAATGTTTTGGCATCATTGAATCATTGAAGTCTCTTATGCAGCCACTTGACCACCAGTGCATTGGCAAAAAAAGCTCCAATAAAGTACTATTCTATTCTGTTCTATTATATTCTATATAAATGTGCATACAGTATTTTGCTGTGTATTTTAAGTCTGTTTTGTACTGGAGCGAGTACAGACCACAACAAATTTCCCCATGGGGATAATGGAGGACTATTCTATTCTATTCTGTTCTTTTCTAGTCTAAACAGAGGTGCATATTTTTCTGTGTATTGCTTCGCACTGTCCACAATAAATTTCCCCATGGGGACTTTAAAGTATATTCTATTCTATTCCATCCTATTCTATTTTGTACTGTAGGAAAAGTACAGACCACAATTTTCTCTAAGTGGACTTTTAAGTACCATGCTATTCCATTCGAAGTCTAGTCTATTCAAAGTCTAGTGTAATCTTTTCAATTCTCAATAAATGTGAATATTATGCTGTGGACTGTAAGTCTGCTCTGTACAGTAGGAGCCCACAATACATTTCCCCATGGGGACATTAAAGTATTTGCTATTCTGTTCTATTCTACTGCATGCAAGAGGCAAGAGGTCATGGTTGTTTACATTTTTCTTGTTGGATTTCCGAACAGGGCCACGTGTTCGTAGTGTTTGCAGTTCTTCTTCTCTCATGGCAAATGTGTAAAGGAGGAATCCCCTGATTGCACCATATTGGGGGGCCATATTTTGAACCCACTGTTGTCGTCAGCAGTGTTTGGCAAGTTACTTCAAAAACATAAAGCATTACTTATTACTTGTTACTGTCATTTCAAAGTAATTTGTTAAATAATAATATTACTGTCTTTGAATTGTATGGCATTACATTTTGCATTACTTAGTTACTTTCACCAAAATAACTGGAAATATGGATTTGGCGTTCTCGGTAGATCTTATTGCATTCAATGCAGCTCATCGACACATCAAGTAGGAAGTGATGGCATAAGTATGGCATAATAACTGAGCTAGGCTTAAGGCTAACAACAGTACAATATAATGGTCGCAATTATGGCTCATGGCGCAATACATACTGTGATAGAGATACTGTAACTTTAGGTGTATTCATATTGAAATCAATAGAGCTCGAGGCTACTACCATATATTGTAACCTAACACCTAAAGACATGACAAGACAAAACCCTTTTTACATTTCTATCCCTTTATTCTCTTTTATTCACAGAGACTTTCATGCATAAGGAGACATACTTTATGCTTAGACGAATGTGGCGGGGGGGGGG
>CAESWR010001442.1:68024-78951 GCA_903171835.1 Mullus surmuletus | reverse complement strand
GATGTGGAGTGGGTGAGTGAGTGCATTTGTGCGTGTGGTCACTTTTGTGTGAGATATCAAAAAAGCAATATTCCCTCAAGTTGAGCGGTATGTGTTGAAGAGAGGAGGACCACGGGAGGAAGAAAGGGATTGTGGGATGTGGCATTGATAGTCATCTGTTGTTCACTTGGATGGCATGTTGATGCCGGCCCGCCTCGGGTTGTTGGTGTCTGTGTGTGTGGGTGTGCGTTTGTGTGTGTAAGTGTGTGACTTTCTGCAAAAGTGTGCCCACACTGCAGCATCTGAGAGCACTGTGGTGCATTTCTGCAACCTAACCATCAGCTAGTGATGCTCAGTATCAGAATAATGAGTATTAATTAATTTATAAAAGGGAATTGCAAAAATAAAAGGTATTTTCTAGATTTTGTTACCATGGTACCACTGTAAATAACCACACAACAGGGACATGACACCTTTTTTAAACTACACATAGAGATTGATCTAAAAATGTTCATTTTGTCTCTGTAGATAGATTTATTCTTAACTTTCTTTTGTTCAGACAACATAATTTTACCTGCTTGACGGTTTCCACTGTGACTTCAGTCTTCTTCAGAAATGTCATCTGACATGCTTCTCACATCTGCGACCAACAAATTAAAACGTTGGATAAAAGAGGCCATCGAGATCAGGAGGCGAGTGAACGGCACCATCGACCAGGATGAGGGGGCGTACACCCTCTCGCATACCTGGGACTCATTGCTCCAGAGACCACCCAAGGCGGAGGAAGTGCGGCCAGCTCGACGAGCTCTGATAGGTCCGTCAAGCCGGCCAGCTGCTAAATGACACGTCAGCAGCATGTCGGACGACGTTTCTGAAGAAGACTGGGGTCACAGTCGAAACTGTTAAGCAGGTAAAATCATATTGTCTGAACAAAAGAAAGATAAGAATAAACACAGAGATTGAGTTTGAAGCATTTATCAAAAACTGCATTGCAAAATCCAACTACACATATTTAGTAGGGGTGCAAGAATACATGTATCTGTATCGAATCGTTCGATACAGTGGTCTCGGTTCGCTCCGCCCTATGAATCGAGAAATACGCACTTTTATATTCATTTTCTCAATCTCTGACGAGGCACTCCGTGCTGAAAGCTCAGTGGATTTGCACTCAACTACTCCGGGCTGATCCACTGAGTGGCGTGTGCTCCCACATAATGCCTAATAATGTTAAATAAGGGTGACCAGACGTCCTCTTCTCCTCAGACATCTTTTTTTAGCCCTACAAATGTGTCCGGCCGGAATTTCAAACTTGTCCAGGATTTTGGAACTACTACTTTTTTACTGTAGGACACTGTAGAAGTCCACAACAACTGTCCCAATGGGGACTCTACTCTACTCTACTCTACTCTACTCTACTCTATATAAAGGTGCACGCTTTGCTGTATATAGTAAGCCTGTGTTGTACTACACGGATAGTGGAATCCACAACACATTGCCCCATGGCGTCATTCTATTTTTTTATATGATACGATACTAAACTATACTATACGATACTATACTATACTATATGATACTACACTATACTATACTCTATATAAAGGTACATACTTTGTTGGATATAGTAAGCCTGTATTGCACTCCAGGGTAAGCCTGTATTGCACCCATGGCGACATTCTATTCTTTAAACTCTACTCTACTCGACCAGTAATGTCCACAACAAATTGCCCTATGGTAACATTCTATTCCACTCTGCACGACTAGTAGAGTCCACAACAAACTGCCACATGGCAACATTCTACTCTACTCGATTAGTAGAGTCCACAAAAAATGCGACCATTGGACTTTCTACTCTACTTGACTCTACTTGACTCTACTGTACCCTACGCAAGAGGCTATGGTCTTGCAGCAAAGCTTTGTTCCATTTGTTTTGCTGGCTGGGATTTCCAAACCGTGTTTCCAAACCACTTTTTGTCTGCTCTTCTTCTGCTCTCACGGCAAATGTGTGAAGGAGGAAGCCAGCCCCCCCACTACACCCCGCCCACCCTCACAGCTATGTGCCCCCAGGCCCGCCCATTTTAATATTATCTCATCTTCACCTCAGGACCACTCTGCCGTCCAAGCCGTCCCCACCAGATTTCCCCCCTCTGATTGTACCAGTACATCATTGAATTCACCTCTCAAATGATGCAGCGGCTGTTGCCCATGACGACACAGCTCTTGGGGGTCACAACCTTGTCAAAACTCTCCGCCGCAATAAGGTGGTGAGTAATGGCATCACTGTCACACAACGGAGGGAAACACAACCTGAGCGAGCTTGAAAAGGCACATCAGATCTCACGGACTCTTCCTCTGTTTGCACTAGACTGGCATTGCGTAGCCGCCCGAGCACACTTGAACGTAAACATCCATCTGTTGAATAAACAGAGGAAGGTGAAGGAAGAAACTGACATGTTTTGACTGTTGTAATGCGCAAAGTTTGAGAAAATAATTTCACGAATCTTTCATGGGATTATAATTATTTAGAGACTCAAAACAAAAACAAATGAAAGAAAAATTGCGCTCATTTGTCTTCTTGTTTGTTCGTTTTTTTTCTTCCCAAACATCTTCTATTAGAAATATGACTCTGCATTAGCGTGTCAATAATGAGCAATAAGCCAAAGGAAAAAGAAAGAAATGATCTCCGCTGGTGCTGTGAAGCATGGTGGAGCTCCCCTACTGCTCTGATGCTCACTGCTTTGGTCAAAATTAGCTGTCTCTTCAGCCCGGTCATGTTTTTTTTTTCTTCCACCCGATGATTACCATCAGGGAGATATCAGCTCAATCCAAAATACATCCAACACCATGACAATGATCCCAAACATACAGCCAGAGTCACAATAAATCATCTTCAGCGAGAGGAACTCGGATCAGTCCTGCAGCAGATGGTGGGAACTCCACAGAGTCTTGATCTCATCATGATCCAGTCAGGCTGGGATTACACGAGGAGACAGAAGCAGCTCACAGCCTGACTCAAGTGTGCCAGCCTCTCCAAATAACCTACCTGCCAAGCATCGAGGAAATAAAAAAGATCCCAAGTGCACCTCAGAGGATTTGTGGTGTTTTAAATGGGAGTATCAACACAAAATATTGATTTGATTTTTCAGTTTACAGCCCCTCATCCCGTGATTGATTTTGGGAACCTTCTCCAGTGTTTCTTTTTGTGCCTCGTTCAGTTTATGTCAAAACAATGACATACTACTACTGCTGATGATAATGCTAATTCTTTTAAAACATTTTAATAATAATAATTAATTTTATTTGTTACACACTATTCACGGCCATTATAAGAGTAAGTGCTTTCAGGTACTTTTTCTTGGTTTAAAGACAATTCAAGATTTTTCTTATTCCTTAAATCTCACAATGACAGCTTCATTGGGAGCTGTTAGATTAACAAAATAGCCCACATCTGCTTTCTGCAAAAGCAAATTTTACACTAGATTTAAAGTCCTCAACAAACTTGAAAAAGTAGAAGGATGAATCTGGTCAACTTAAATTCGAGTTAAAGTGAAATGTTCAAAAGTCCTAAATTATTTCCAGGCTTTTGAAGCCTCGGCAGAAACTGTAGAGAACCCTTCTTTTAAAAAGCAGGGTTGTTTGCACAACTACAAAGGCACCAGGGGTAGTTTTTGGTGGCTCTGTTGAACTGGGATGAACCTTTTTTTTTTTGTCCCCCTCTCTCCACACCCTGCAAGTTTAACTAGGTTGGCCACACAGCCAAGTCACCATCGTGCACAAAACGCTGCCAGAGCGAGAGCAGCTTCAAAGAGCGGGACGCCTCTACAAAGCAACAATTCCAACTTCAGAAGCGGCTACAAACAGGGAGAGTAATGGCAGCCATCCACGCCGCTCCTGTCTGACGCCACATGAATGTGTTACAGACGAGAGGAAGTCGTATTTCATTGAGTCGTGCTCTCACACCAGGTGTTTTCTCATTTGTTTTTTCTTTAATAAGGAATCCGATCCTTCAAATAAGTTCATGTTGAATATGTAAATTCAAGAGTTGTCATGTCTAGTGCCCATTCACTAACAGCAATAAGGAGCCATTAGCCGTCATTTAGTCCCTTTGATGTGCCACTACAGCAGACAACATGCAGCCTCAAGTCCTCCAGAGACCCGTTTTTTTTCCGTTGCGGGCTATCATTATTATCTCTCTGTCAATGCGAGACATTTCCTAATTGCCGGTCGCCTACTTTCTTCCACCTCTGCAGTATTTTAAATGCATTTACCTCGGGGGGTGAAAAAAAAAAGCAAACGGCGGTAAATGTCAGCGGATCAGTCTGTGTCAACCTTGCTGGCTTCAATCATTTACAACTGCCTGGGTATTACACAATGTGCGGCTGCCCGAACTGGAACAATTCTTCATTTAATTGGCATATCAGAGAAGAAGCATGTGATCTGCGCTCACTGTGGACTAATGAGCGCCCCGTAACACCTCGTGCTCTACAAACGACGCACACCTGTTGAAGAGGGTGTGAGTCACTGTTTCCGGGCAGGCAGCCCACCTAAAAGTCCACTCGCCTGCACACACACAGATCTCAGATATTACCCCCCTCCTGCTTCAAAGGCTCCAAAATCATCTACAAGAAGCCCCCCCCCCCCGTTGCCACAGTACCGGGAAAAAAGACTGCAGGCTTGTTGCCCGGAGATGACTGTTGACCCACCAGAGGGACATCACAGACCCCCCTGATGGACCTCCTGCAGTTCACCCACCTTGGAAACATGTTGGTAGAGTGTGGGCGGTCGAGAGTCTTGTTTGTTCACAGATCCACAAGGCCTTCCACTTGCACCCGGACCCTGAAATCATCACTGGTCCACTACGTTTCTCCCCAAATCCGCCAATGAGTGCACTTCGGGAGAGCTTGTTTAAAGTTTGCAGACGACCCTGTGGTCACCGGGGTCATTTGAGGCAGTGATGGATGAGGCCATGTCAAGACAATCTAGAGATAGGCACATCAAAGCCCACCCGACCAGAGGAACCTCAGACACCACCATTCTGAAAATGTCAAATATTGTGAACATTTCTTTGTCACAGCAGTGTTGCCAGACGTACGATAATTATGGTATTTGAACAATAATTTCGCCCTCTGTACGATCAATAATTCCAAAAATCCCATAATGTACATAATTTGACCCCTTCAATACATGTCTATAAGCAAACACAAACCAGATATATCCCGCACTACGCATTGTCTCACGTGCATCTTTGCAGCCACTCAAATCACGTCAAGGCAAAAGTTATGCACCGCTTAGCACAAGTGAAGCAAAACTGCATTATAAGCTGTACTATACATGGTATGTGGTGCTGTTTTACTGGAGCAGATGGTCCTGAGCAACGTCAAATTGTGGATGTACGATCATTTTCCTCAAAATACGATACATTTAAGCTTCTGGTACGATAATTTGTCATTTCCCATCTGGCAACACTGTGTCACGGCCACGTATCTCATGAATTAAAGATCCCATATCATGCATACCTTTTGGTTCAACTTTTTTTTTGTATGTACAGTGAACACTGATTTAATGGCAATACCAATATATTTTAGTCCGATGTAATACTTTTGCTCACACTTGGACCTCATCTCAGCTAGTCCTTACATTGTGCTGTGGCCGCATCTGTTCTGCTAAAACCTTCATCTGCTCACAATAAGCAATTGCCCGGAAATCCGTCTGTGTCAAACTTTCACCTAAAAGCAACGTCTCACAGCCCATCTGTCCAAACCTCTTGATTTTCAGTCGAGTTAAACGATTTTATTTCATTTCTGAACTGAGATCTGGTGTAAACACTCCAGTGTAGTTGCACTTAGCGAGGTGCTCATTTATTTCATAATTGAAATAATTTTCATGGATTCTCGTCCAACAGCTGGCTTGCGTTGAACACTGCTGGCCACCAGCTCCTCTTAGATCTTCTCAAAGCCACCTTATTGCTCCTGAGGGAGGGGCACCTCATGGACGGAATGGATGCCTGATATGCAGTAAGTTTGCCTCCATTTAGCCTGGGGTTAAATGTGGCGTCCCGCAGGGATCTGAACGTGTGCACTGTGCCTTTTCCCCATATGCTGCGTTAAACACATGACACACTCTCAGTTACGGTACACAGAAGACGTGCATATCCATCTCCCAGGTGAGACTCCCTGCAGCTGCAAAAACGACTTCTTGATGAATCTTTCAAGCAGTTTAATGAAAAAATGACTGGATAGCTGCTGGTTGGACCTCAGCGGTGAACCATCAGGACCTTCATCAGCCCTCTGAAAGAGCCGCATATGGGAAATGATAATTCCTCAATATTAAACAGACCAATCAAAGCTGCTTATTGTGATTGTTTTGACATGTGGGGGTGCTCCTGCTATGACGCTACAGCGGGGTACCAATTAAATTAGTTTAATTTCAAAGGACAGCAAGAATGACCAATCAAATCCTCCCGCCAGATGGCTGATGACATCATCTGCCTACCATGGGGAGCACCAATCATAAACTATAAGCTTACCTCAATTCATGGAAGGGCTGATACAATTAATCATTTATTATTTAATGTGGTATGTTTTGGAAAGGCAGTTACTGGAAAATAGTGTACTTTTTTATGGTATTTTTGTTGATTAATTATATAATTTAGAAATTACATGCTGTTAATTGTTCATTGATGTCATTATTTTAGTTCTTACTTTATACCTTTTGTAAACTTCGAGGCCTAGGTTTAACAGTTCAGCATAGGAAGAACAGTTAAAATGGCACCCATAATTGTCATAATATCACTAACATACACACTTCAGAGTGCGTGTTAACAGTCGAGCATCGTGCAACACCTCTGCAATTTCATAAACAGGTCCTCATATAAAGGGGAAAGATCTCCAACCTGTGAAACTTTTTACGGGTAAATGGGCTGAGGGAGAAATGACCAACAGGGTGCCAGTGTTTTTTATCCGTCGCCATTATTTTCAATCAAAGTTATATTGACCCTTAGAGGAGTTCAATAAAGAACTGCTGGTTATGATGGTTATGAGTAAATCCGAGCCGGCCCCCATAGGCCCGAGGAGTCGCACATAAATTGGATTTATTGCGGTATCTTTGTGGTTCCCACAGGTCCTCATCAGCCTTGGAGAGCCATTTTTCCCCCTAAAAATAGAAACTTAATTAAGGTCATCATTAACGTTTTCCTTTATCTATACAAAATCCTCGCTGTGACGCCACACGGCTGACGGTATTTGTGTTTTGGGTGGTTTTGCTCATTCATTGTTTGCATTTCCAGTTTCCTCTTCGTGCGCCCATCGCTTTGCCTTCCATTTTCTCTGCGTGTGCTATTGTGTCGATCTGTCCATTTCTCGCCATTGATCACACTGATTGTCTGTGTCTGCACTCTCTCAGATTAAACCTTGAGGGCGCTAACATCCCCGCGGAGGCCCAGGGATGTTAGCGGAGCTGGATCCCGGTGGCTGTTGTGCTTGTTTATTTTCCGCGAGGACCTGCAAACGAGGGGCTCGAGGGGCTCGAGGGGAGAAGAATCGGGGGGAAAAATACAGAAGACGACCAAAGCTGGACGCTATGAATATCGGGTCCCCATTTTATGTTGACATCAACACCCCTCCTTTGCTCCCAGGACTATCAGTGACCTTATTTCGTCTGGAAATATCTTTAAAATTATTACTTTTGGTGAATTTTTTTCTCAGTCAGCTAAGTTTTATTTGAATCATTTCCACTTCTAACATCAGCTCAAAGTTTCATAGCCGCAGCGTGTGATCATCCCTGTTGTTTCACCACTCTAGAACAGACATCCCACAAGCCCGTCTGTGAGTAAACAAACAATCAAATCCACCGACGGTGAATAATTAAGAATAAAATTAATTCTCCATTACGTCCAGGGGCAATCTGCGAGTGGCCGCAATATCCCAAAAATAATATTTCAATCACAGAGTTGCTCATAAAATATATTACAGGAAGATTGAAAAAACACTTTTTTTCCCCTCTTATGTTAATAGTTGGGGCAAAGTGAAAAACAACAACAAACAAACATGACTTCCCATGAAAAAGCAATCATTTCTTCCATTAGAGTCAGAGCAAATGAAATTAAAGATGCTGGGAGAAGATTTCCACCCTAATTAAGTGGAATGCTACGTTCAATGTCACCGCTGTCTCCATGTCCATATCCATATCTGGTGACTCATCCTGTAGTTGGGGGCCGCCATTCGCAAATTGATTCAATCGAATGTGATTCGGGGTGACTGGCTAACCTTATCAGCGGGCAGGTTATCATCTCCGAGTCCTGAACTTTGAGATATAATTCTGCAAATTCACCCTGTTTACATTTCAAAACATTCTCCTTCTAAAGGGGGGTCGGGTGGGCTACTTTATTTCTTCCTTGTCAATCACTTCTGATCTAATAATGTGGGCGAGTACGGTCGCAAACATCTCCCTTTACAATTTGGGCCGGGAGGGGGGGGGGGACTTTTATGGACAATCTTTGCTCAACAAGTCATGCCCACTTCCGAGAGTTCAAATCAAATAGAATCCCCGACCGATTAGCACAAATCCTCCTCAAATATCTCCTTCACCTGCTGCATCTCACCTTCTCTCAGCCTTGAAGTGATGATTTGGTCAGACGGCTATATTATGTGTGAAAGACTATCAGATTCAGTAAATCAACGCTAATCCCAAAACATTTGGGGTTTGAATTTTGACCATTGATCAATCAATTCCCTATTAATGGCTACGTTTACACGCCGTCCTTTTCAAACTGGAGTATTAGCAATAACCCAGTTGTGCCATGTAAACACATATAACCGATTTGAATAACCAGCATTTGCTCATATTCTGGTTTTTAAAAACCCGAATATTACCCCTGGGTTACTCCTTTTCTAGCTCGAATATTTGATCATGTATACGCCTATCAGGATATCCCCATCAAGTATTTGCAGGAAATCTTTGTCTTTTGAGTACAGGAACAATATCTATATCTATATGTATATACATATATACAGTATATATATAGAAGATGCAATATATTATATAGATATGTATGTATATGACTCATATGTAAGTGCTGTCCAAGTGATTGTAGTATATTATATTTTGAGAGATGATGAAATATGAAGGTGCAATGTTTGCTTTGTCTCATTGTGACCCAAGTATGAAGGTCACAATGTTTGTTTTCATTTCTATTTCAATCCTTGTTTATTTGCTTGTGTTACTGACCCCAGGAACAATAGCTGCAACCAATCTGCAGCTAATGGGGATCTTAATAAACTAAACTAAACTAAACTAAACTAAACTTGTAAACATGGCAAAAGGCAAGAACAACACCACGCCACACTTTTGAACTGCGGAGGAAACCAATCACTTCATAAGTGTTCACAAACATCATGGTATTTGGAGACGGTAGAAAGTAGCGTGATAGCCAGATCCACAAAAGGGTGAGCGGAAAGCTATGCCAAGCACGGTTTGTACCAGACGTTCTCCGTGCGTTGGTGCTTTGATCGGGATATCCCAATTGATTACAATGACTACAGTTACATACTACATGTCTACAGGAATAACCCTGTTTGCTCACGCATGTAAACGGCTTATTCCCAATGTTTCAGTAACCGGAATATGAACTAACCCGAATATTGACCTCTTGTAAACTTAGTCAATGCTCAACCTTGAAGAGGGCGAGCTGTCTCTACTTGGATTTAAGATTGACATTCAGTGTGGAGCCCGGAAATACCGTAAATCAGAACTGATGCACGTCGCCTCATCAGGTTCTGCTCCTGGACGAGCCGAGCTGTACTGTAGTGAGCGCTGTTTACGGATCGCATTCCCCCCACACACCCACCCACCACCTTCATTTTAATGCAGCCAGTGCTGGTGAAATATGACAGGAACGTGGCGTGTGTTTGTGGGCACAGAGTGTGTTTGTGTATGTTTCCGCGTGTGTTATAACCGAGGGGAAGCAAGAGGAGAGGCAGAAGATGAACATGCTTTATGGCAATAGTAAAATTCTCCATGGTCCGTCTGCTAGGGAAGAGCCAAGGGCAGAATGTTTATGGCTCCCAAACATTATAAACTACCCTCGTGCATTTACCTCAAGCTGCTGTGTTTGGCCAGCCATGTCCCAGCGCGGCAGCGGCGGCAGCGCGCGCCTCTTCATGAATACTAACTATACCTCTGTTTCACTATCATTAAATGTATCTTCACTATTTCCAGCCTCACCTCATCGGCCGGCGAAGTCGGGAGCAGCGAGGCGTGATTCCACGCGATGAATATCAACAGCGGCTCTGTCTACACGGCCACATTGCTCGAATTTCATGCATGTCCCCCTCTGTTGTAGCGGTGCGTGCAATACAAAAGCGAAAAGAAATAAGAAAATATAATGGCCAGTCACTTTTGCAGCCTATTATAGAATCAGTTTTTCCTTTCTTCTTCCGTGCGGCTGCTTATTCACCCGCCGAGATTAAAACTGTTGTCTCAGGTGAAGAAAGGCGACATGTGCACGGCAAAGAAATCCAGACTATGAATCACAATGAGCGCCCGTACGTTTCCCCAAAAATCCAAACAACGTGATGTTGTTATTGGTATTCGGCGTGAAGGATGGCGCGGCCGAGCGTTGGCTTTACGAAGAATGGGACCTTTCTTCATTGCGCGCCGAGTACATCATGCACTCCCAAAGTCCTGGTGCACAGAGGCACTCCATCTGAATCCTAATACCATTTTACACCCCGACTTTGAAAGCCGCTGTCAGGGGATATAAGATTTATTTGCCTGTAATTGCCTAATTTTGCCTTTCCTGGAGGCTCAGAGGGAGCGGCGGCCCGCCGATAGACAGCCTAACCTTCCCTACTGAGGAACAGTCCAAGGATGTAATACTGTCAGCTTCGCATAGTCCTCGCCGGTGATTTATCATCGACGCCCCCCCCCCCCCCCCCCCCCCCCCCCCCCCCCC
>CAESWR010001442.1:57847-67974 GCA_903171835.1 Mullus surmuletus | reverse complement strand
CGCCGCGCCTCTCCCAGCCACCTCCTGCTTGAACAAACACTTAGTGAGTTGTTATGGCTCCGCTCATTGAATGTAAACTCCGGCGAGCGCCCGTGTCGCAGCCGAAAAAGGAGGGATGTGTTGACAGAGGTGAGTCAGGACTGCATGAAGCGAGGAAGGGGGGGACGTTGTTGAACGGCTGCGATGCGCTCCAGACGGGTTGTTTGTCAGGATCAATAGCCCCCGTCTGAGCAAGCACGGCGAGGAAGTGTCTTTGTTTTGCCACGCCGGATTCACGTCAATGAAGGGAGTTCACTGATTATGAGTGTTTACTCTTGTGGGGAGCCGAGAATAGCAGCGAAAAAAGTATCCCACCCCCCCTCTTTCTTTATGTATCTTTTGTGTGTTTTGAGAGATTTATGTCGAAGCCCCCTTTGAGCGAGGCACCAAACGCTTAATTGCGCCTCATGAGCAGGTTGGCATTTTGCAAGGCTGCCTCTACCATTGGAGCATGAATGTGTGTGTGTCTGTTCTGAGAATTGGCACCGCATAAAAGCTGCCAATTTAACATATTTTGTTCAGCTCAGTAAATAAGAGTTCAAATAAGGTAAGGGGGTGAAAAAAAAGCTGCTGTCCTACTTTAGCTCGGGCTGCCACTATGCAAGGCACTTTTTAATGGAGTCTGTGCTCGGGAAACGGCGAAATAACACCGACTGGACAGAACACCGCTGTGCAATCACACCCAGACTATGTAAACTGGAGGGGGGGGCGATGCTTGAAAGTTACGCCCTATTTTCCATGTTGCATGTGGCAGCGCACACTGGATTTTCCCGCTTATCAAAGGGAGCTTGCTGGCTCTGGCAGGGATGAGACTCCACCTGATTGTGTGGTTTGAAGACGTTTCTCTGGCTCGCAGCTGAGACAATTCTAATAAAAAACAAGAATGTAATTACGCCCATAAAAGTGGGTGGATACAAAGTCATCGTGTCCCGTCATTAGTTCATAAAATATGCTGTTGAGCATAGGGGAGGATTTGAAATCACTGCTAAACCGTATGCAGGACCGTTTCTAGCTCCTCGGGGGCCATGAGCAAGATGCTGTTCAGGGGCCCCGAGTTTGTCAAACGATGATGAAGAGATTCCTAACCCCGACAAAGCTCCTACAGTTATCAAGCAAAATAGATCATGAGCACATATTCCTATTTAATAATTGCAGTGATGTTATCAGCCACTTGCAGTCACTTCTTTTTGATGCCATGCCTGTGTTTGTTTTGTTCTCGCTAACGGGAATGAGTAGCAGTCAATCATTCCTATCATAACTGTCGATTGTGTGACAGCATGGTCCAACGAATATGACCTAATAATGCCACAAAAACACCAGCCATAGCGTATCATTGCAGTTCATTTTATCTATATGCTACGTTTATATTTATGCAAAAAAGATGTAATAAACCATGATGGCTTGGAGGCCTTAAGCATTCACCTAGTTTGCCCATGGCAAGAAAGGGCTCTGACCGTGCGCACATACGGCAATCCTCTGATTTGTATGTTAATGACCAAGAGGTACGGGGTGGGCATTGAACTTGGGGGGGGGGGGGGTCTGACCTGTGGACATTTCATTTTCACTCTCATCCTTGGCTGCACTTTAGTACACGAAGCGGCTGATGAAACTTTCATTTTTGTTCTTATTTTCGATTTGCAGAGTTCTATATTGTAAATGTTTGTTTGCTGCCCTTGGCTGTGTGGCGTTCACACCGCCTGTGATCGGGGGGGAGGTTTGATGGGAGTTTAGGAATTATGGAGGTTTGAAATATTTCTATGTGTTGTGTGAAATGCTAGAAAGGTAGGTGACATAGGTAAGTATTTCACTTTGAACGAATGAATTTGGAAAGTGCAAAAATGACATACATGAACTAAAGCTGGTATTCCCAGTTTGTCCAGTAGGGGCACAATGTTTTAGTCAGAGTCGCAGACATGTTAGTGGTGAATTAGTTTAGGTGTTCAGGACTAATGAATGCAGAGTTTAATTAATATCTAGACCTTCACAAATTGAGCTAATCATAAAATTGAATATTACATTTTTCTATTCCCGTGACTAAACATGCGATGTGAACAAGTGCACGGAGGGCCCCGAGGCAAAATGGTAATTGGGCCTCGAGTTTTGATCGTCGAACCGGGGGGGCGGGGGGGGGGTCGGGTCGGGGGTATGCGGTTCGGCCTTCGTTGGAGCGGGTGGGGGGGTGGGGGATGGGGGGGCTGTCGGACATTTTCAGAATGTACTTGTACTTCATTGCGCTACACCAAAAGGGAAAGACTTGAACTTGTTATTATTTAAAGGTTAACATGCTATGATTTTACTGGACTTGCCCAACTAAACCCAAAGGACTTTGACACCCCGAGAAACCCTAACAGAGGTAAATAGCTGACGATATAGTGCCGCTGTATTCTTGAAATCATTTGCCTTTATCCTTGACTGACATCTCCTTATTTACCACTTTCTGACTCCGAAACATGCAATGATAAATATTTTTGCGTTGTGCAGACGTGTTATCAGCCATCTCGTGAGCTGATTGGCTAAACCGTACTTTCACGCGAGACGTGCGGCGGCATTAGCATTCATTTGTGGTCGTGCTCTCCAGACCGAAATTAATTGATTTTCCGCAGGAAATCGCCGTGATCAGTGACAGACGTTTGTGCCACGCTTTCATGTGGAGTTTGATATTTGAAGCATGACACGAGCTCGGAAACAGCCTTGACAGCAATGACAGAGGACAAAGAGAAAGAGTGGCGAGCAAGCCTGAAAAGACTCTGTTCTACCTCCAGATCATCTGAGTGTAAATTAATTTCACTTCAGCTCTCTCTTTATGTAGACGGCTGCCGGCCGCGGGGGTTGTTGCCCTTGTGTAAATCACAGCAGAGGTCAGCCACTGTCTGCCACAACTGAGATTTAATTGATTGATCATTTTCAGGTCTGGCAACACCCACACAAACACGTTATTGTAATAACTTTAAGACACCTTTTTTCCCCCTTTTGAAGCGGATCCTCGAGCCATTCTGCCTATCATTATCGTCTAATATCCCCCCCGCCCCTCTGTGCATTCCGACAATCGCTAAAAACCATCCTGAATGCTGCAGAGGAAAATGGCAAACAGACGCTATTATTCACCTCTTTCTGGAATATTAATCTGCCGTCAAAAGAGTTTATGTGAAGCAGCGGGGGGGGGTTGTGTCGCTCTCTTTGCACAAACACAAACACCAGTTCGCGGCTGGGGGGCACAAGTGTTTGACCATGTCTTGTTATTTTTTACTAATGAATGAGAATGCTGTGAAAATGTGAGTATAAACATTAAAAAAATGGCTGCTTGTGATGACAGGGGAGTCTTGAATCCCTCTCGAGTGACGAGTGGCTTCACAATCCGACTTTTAATGATGTAACTTCCACTAATATAGCGGCCCGTTCTCACATGGTGATGCATTTCTTGCAACATTTTAATTGGAGATAGATTTGTTTTCCCTATTAACCTACTTTAGACGATAAAAGTAAATATTAATGACAGCTAGTGAAGGTGTGAGATCATATGAGGTGCTGGAATTCTTGCCACCTGAGATTACCCCAGAGTGTGACCTCCCCATTGTGTGAACGGGTTCCTTCTCACCTGCGAGAACGGGTCGAGGTTAATTTTGCTCTGCGTAGAACAAAGTGCTGAGATTGTCCTGGCAGATTACGACTGATGAATGAGCCATTATGAAAATCGAGCATCCTGGGCGACATCCCGCACATCGCGGTTGTTATTGAGCCGACCTTGGTGTCCGACACCAGCCCGAACCTGACGACAATAGAGACGTTTCCCTTATCTGCGAACCGTTGTGGTGTTTTACAGGAGAAGCTATTCATTGTTATCAAAATGCTTGAATGATTTCTCAATGTCATCACTGTGAAATGTTAATATAGGTTGCTAAATTGATAGATGATCGCCATATACACAATCAAATGGGATTCAATTGGTTTTTACCCATTGAATATTAATATGGTTTACCATCAAACCCACAGAGGAGAAGTGCCATACCTGAAATAATTACATAAATATATAGATAAACATCATTATGTTGGAGGTAAAATGAAGGTGATAAGATATATCCATTTAATGAAATTTTCCTGCAATATGTTCAGCATTTTCAGGTAAATTCCCCCAATAACTACAGGTAAACTGAATTAAATGCTTGATAAAAAACCTTGTAAAAATATTGTAATTATTCATTTATTAGCGGCTTTTTGCATCCTGAGCTGCTTTAATTCAGGGTTCGCTAATTAGAGTTAATTAATTGGAAGTTTACCAACTGAACATTGTCTCTCCTATTCTTTAATTGCGCTCTCCTTTCTTGGAAACGGAACAGGTTTTTATCAAAGATGTAAATGAGCGGTCTGGCAAACAAAAGGGTCATGGGAGGCGTTGCACAGTTCAAAACACCGTCTTCAAATCTCGCCGGCTAGATGTCACATGCTTGTCTGCTTGTTCTCTCTCCTTCATTAAGTCATTTCTTTTTGCTTTTGTTTTGAAACGAGCGGGTGAAGTGACCGAAAACGCTTATATTTCAATGACGAGATTCTCACAAAATTGCTCCTAACATGGAGTCGACCAGCGCCGTATCACAGCTGTGCAGTGATTGAAGGGGAACTCGGGGCCAGAGGAAGAGGAGCAATCTTATAAACATTCTATACTCCGCCTATAATTTTTGTTTGTATAATTGTCTTCCACAATTTGGTTTGTTCCCCTGATGCATCTTATTAACAGCCAGCGTGCTACACGTGCTCACTAATAGGACCCAAAATCTCGCTCACATGCTGCAACTGTGCTTTTGTTTTATGTTTGTGTGTGTTATTTTGTGCTGGGAAATATTGGCTTTGGTTTTTTTCCTGTTTTTTTTTCTTTGTTTGTTTTCCTTCTCCTGTTTTTCCAAATGCATTCTGTCTTTTCTGCCTTGTTGAGGTTCAGCTGCTTAATGCACACAAACCAAACAGCCGGACAATCTGAGATAAAATAAGGGCTGTCAATCACTGCTTGTGTCCACTCACGCTTTTACATTGGGCTGTTTTCTCTTATAAGACCAAAAAAACAGAATTGGGAAAGTTGTTCTGCCTCAAAAAACCCCCTGCAATGAAAAAATAATTGGTATTAAAATCGGTGTTATCGCAGTAATCAGTGGTCAATAAGAATCAATAAAAATGAATTCAGTTTCTTTAAAAGATGAGGCAGTATGCAGCTGTTGGTTCGCTTCTTAATTATAATGAACCAATGAAAAATTAATTAGAATTAATCAATTTGTTGTTTTTACATCATCACGAAATTGCCCCCCAACCCACCCCCGCAAAGTTCCCACACTTCGACTGAACAGCAGGTGTCTGATGCAGCTATTGATTAAAAATAATGTGTTTCTTTGTAGCAATGGGCTGAGGAGATGAATTAACACAAAAAATTAATTGAACAACATAAGCACACTGCTGTCTCGGTGGGCGCTTCTGCCAGAAAGGATGTGACTGAATTCCATATACATTTGCGCTCATGCAGGTAATAATTTCCCACTGGTACACAATCACATCCCCGAGAGAGAACAAAAAAGCAAACTATCATGCAAAACAGGTACAGAACAGTGAGAGTTTCTGCTGCAAAATCACAACAAGTCAGCGATGATTTTTTCTTGTGTGATCTTCAGTGAGTTTTGAAAAACAAGTGCACTCTGAGGCCACGACTCCCCGCTGCAAAGACAGCCCCCCCCCCCCCAAGTAGAGAGGAGGAGCACCAAACCGACGCAAAGCAAACGGCAAAGACCCCTGGATTCAGAGAGACGCTGGCAGTGGAAAGCAGAGATAAACGCCAACATGGCACAGGAAATCTGCTTGCTTTTCAGACCCATTACCTGGACATTATACCTGTTTGTGATATGGTGAAAACAACATTTTGAGTAATATTGTATATGATGTCATATATAATTATCTTCTGGATGTTATGCTGGAGAGCTGGACTCTGCTGGAGGATGGAGGTCAGAGGAGGGGGGATGGATTTCCACAAATGAGCTTGAAGGCACAGCTGTGGCAACACGACACGGAAATCCGTGTGAAACTTTAGAGGAGGCAGAAGATGCTGGAGCGGTGGAACAAAGATAGTTACAGCCGGTGGTCTCAGAGTGGCATGTTCATTTTAAATGAATTAAATGCACGCCGCACAAAATAAGATCAGACGAGAAAGTCCATCAGTCTCAGGTAGGTTTGAAGAATCCTTTAATGTGTGCCAGCCTTTGGAATCCTCCATTGGGCGCTGACAAGTCCAGCCGACAAGTCATTCAATGTCGTCGCCACACCGACAGCTGTTCAACAATGAGCAGCTTGTACAGACATATTTCAAGCGCTCCGAGGGGTCCCCAGTGTGACGGGGTGATGGACGGGCGGGGAGACCCAACTCCCAGCATGCTCTACCGGCCGGCCGACCACAAGGGGGAAAAATAACCCCCGTCCCAGGATGGCCTCGGTTAATCCTTCCGCCCGCCTTGGGATTCGCAGTTCCCAGAGTGACACCCGCCAAGAGCTGGGAGGAGGAATCCGCTGGCCGCTGTGGGGAGGAAACCTGGGCCTTGGCTTTTTATGAAGGGACTAGTGGCTGTCAAGGATATAGTATTGACCAATCAGAGGCTGAGACCGCAGTGTGTACTGTCCAGTTTGCAGGTAGCAAAAGGTAGCAAACTAAGTTAATTTTGCGAGTGCGAGGGGTGACTAAGCAAATCTGTCTTTCAATGTTTGCTAAATTCATTGATAACTTAAATGCCAAGAGCGCTTACAGAGTACTGATTACAAAGTAAACACAAAGAAGGTAAATTTTTTTAAAGAGATATTTTCCCCCAAATAAATATAAAATATCCCAAAACTGACAGTTGTACCACTGCTGAAAACAATGAAATCCTGTGATGTTTTGACTACTCTGGTGCATAACTATACGTTGCGTAACAGTTTTCGTTTTAAAGGGATAGTTCGGATTTTTTTTACATGAAGTTGTATGGCATCCACACCATCAGTGTCATTCATAAGCAGTGACTTTTCCCCCACTGCGTCCCGTGAGTGGAGTTCTGGCCCAGTTTCGGTGTTGCAGAGAGTAGTTCTGTCTAGTTGCTGGGTTCACACGGATAAAGCGTTTTGCCCCAAAAAACAACATTGCGTTCAAAAGAGCAATGCAAAATAAGACCTCGGAATCACCTGGGGCCTCATGTACCAACAACCAACAACTACGTGGATCTCACACTAAACGCCAGCATTTGCAAGAATCCTGGAAGTGCCGCACGCAGAAAAAAATCCGGATGTATCAATAAGTGCGATCGCCGGGTTCCGCGCACCTTTCCTTGATACATACAGGAGGGTCCTCACACAGGCAGTCCTTCAGTCACAAGAGGAAATTGTGCCTGCGAGTCTCAGACATCCATGAGCGGATCGACCGCATGATCAACGTTCTAGAACGTTTAGTTGAACAAAATAAATTGAACAAAAAAAAGACCCCAGCAACGAGATGGAACTACTTTCTGCAACACCGAAACCAGGCTGGAACTCCGCTCACGGGACACAGTGCAGGAAAAGTGATGAACTACACCGATGGTGAGGATCTCATACAACTTCATGTAAAAAAAATCTGAACAATCCCTTTAACTGCCAGCTAATGTGGCCCTTCCACAAGTACATGCAGCTTGCAACAGCTTGCGGGCGCTATGCAAACACGCCTCCTCGCTCGCACTTGATAAAGGGGGATTCCAGAATAACCCAAACCAAAATGACCTGCAAAAGAGCCAGCTGATGACTAGTAATGGTAATAATACTCCATCAGCTGGCGTCCGTGGTGGAAGGTGGCGGTGAAAGGGAGCAGGCGTTGCTTAGTGACGGTGTTCCTTAAGATCAAGACGTGCAGAGGGTGAAATGTCCCACGTCACCTGTACTAAAACCTTTCACAATGAAATTACCAAAGGAGCCGCACAACACACTCCATCGTCAACCAGCTGCATGTCCGAGCACTGAGATGACCCCACTTCTCTCGTTTTAAAACACACACCAGCGAGAGTGAACTCACGCTGAACTTGATTAGCATTAACACTTAGCGATTGGACAAGCTACTTTGCTGGCACAAGACACGCGACCCAGTGCGCACCAACCGTCATTTGCATTACACCTTAATTAAATTTGCGCTGACAGTAGATTGCCTGACGTATTCTATATTTATTCATATTTTGAGATATTTTGCGATATTCTATATTTCTCAGTTTTTCATCTGTCGTTTTTACCCCTTTTGTTTTCTTTAGTAGCAAACAATAAGAACAAAACAAAGTGTACAAACATCAGCTATTATTCTCATCTTGTTTTATAGTTATTCCCGTCACTGTGTCCAAATGTGTAAATGAGTGACTTTCAATTAAAAGGGAGACGAGTTATAAATGTTTTCCAAACACAATGACCCACCGACTCATCCAACTGACGATGCAGTTAACATTCCAAACCTAATCATCTTGTTTTAACACTACATGTCAAACGCTCTTTATTGTGATGCTGTTTGCTTCACCTTGACAGATTATATTCACAGGATGTACTGGCACGGGGCAAAATGTTTATGTTCTTGCAGTGCCGCTCTTCAAAGGCTGATCCAACCAACGACACGCGTGGCGGCACAGACATTGAGTGAAACAATGCGGCGGCGGAGTGGCCAGCGCCGTGACCTCCCGTGATTTACACAACACATTTAGTTTCCTTAAATTCTGCATTTTGCAAGGTTGCACGGCACACTTATTTACAGGTTCTCAAGTACTTCAGGTGCTTGCCTAATCGACCTCATAGCCGGCGAAAAACATAATTGCACCTTTTCGGCGTGGAGGATACATTAATGTAAATCTTGCTCGCAGCCGGGCGAAAAAGTCTAAAAGCAGCCCTGTCTGGGGGTATTATCATTAAAAAAACTCTTTGAGCTATCTTCAGTCACTTTGGGATTTTGGATTCAAATCCCTCAATACATTACCTTACCTCGAATGAAATATGACATGCATCTGTTGGACGGGAAGAAAGTGTTGTGTGATTGGGCACAGCATGTCTCTCCTCGTTCGCCACGAAGCTCGCCTATTCAAAGTGATTATAATGACAGCTTAAACAGGGAGCCTTGTCTGGGAATATAGATAAGCCAAGCCGAGTGTGTGTGTGTGTGTGTGTGTGTGTGTGTGTGTATGTGTTGAGGTATGAGGAGGGGATACGGGAGAACAGGCGGGAAGGCAGTGAGGACAGACAGATGGACAGAAGGACGGAAGGAGACAGATGGGGAGAGGTGCAAGAGAGGGATGGCTGTTGCGTAACAGCGGAGAAATGGCAATGATTGCTCACTGCTGTCTCGTTTACACTGAGCCGCCGCAATTTCTCCATCCTCTTTTGTTTTTCCTCTCGTGTTCTGACCATTTTTCATCTTTTACACCAATTAAATCAAATTAATTTTGAGTAGACTTTGAAGTTATATCCCTGCTTACATGAGACATGTGACAGCCAAAGTAGGCTTGGTCTTGGAATCTAAGCCATTTTTACTTGAAATAACCAATTTTCTTCCTTTGCTGATTTGTTGCATTGTGCTGTTTAAACAAAAAAAAAGAATGCAGAGTATTCTCTTTCTGTTCTGTTTTGTTATTGTCTTTTTTGATGTACACTGTCCTGGTCTCATCTGGGTCTCGACCTTCAGATGTCCCGGTCTTGGTAAAGTCTCGGTTTGTGCGCTGGAGGAGCGAGAGAACCCTGCGAGGTGAAACATTTGCATCCGGCACTGGCGTCTCCCTAATTGACCGTGGCTTCCACCGTGTTCCGTGTCGGAGTCGCGGTTTGTGGGAATTTGTGGTCTGTGGTCTCAAGTGACACAAAGGCACCGATGTAAAAAAGCTCTGTGTTTGAGTGAAGGCTCTTCCCGAGCCAAAAAATAAATAAATCAATTAAAAAATTCATTCTGCGAAAGAAAAACAGAAAATAAAAGAACTCAAAGCTCATTTATGACAATATGCTGTCTAATAAGAGCCGTGGATAAACACCGGCTGAATATTTGGGTCCGCGACGCTGGAAGATAAGAAATCACAATGATGATGTGAAGTGGAAAATCA
>CAESWR010001442.1:11420-24914 GCA_903171835.1 Mullus surmuletus | reverse complement strand
TCAACACTTGTCAATGTCCAACAACACGGACGCTCACAAAAAAACCAACAAAAAAAACACCAACCTCGCTGTCAAAATATTTCTAGCAAAAGGTAACAACAGGTTAGAAAACAAAAGGTGGAAAATGAATTTGATTTAAAAAAAAATTCCTCACTTCTTTAATCCACTTTGATCCAAAAGATTGCACACACAGAGTTTTTCTCTCCCTCTCTCTCTCTCTCTCTCTCTCACACACACACACACACACACACACTAGGAGAAAATGAAAACAAATAGCTTCTTCCGTGCCTTATTCTGCAATTATTCGCAGTCCACTCTCTGCTCACTGACTTGTGCATCCGCGAATCCTGACTGTTTGATTGCAGGTGTTGAGTGAAATCTGTGCGCCCTCATTATCCACCCTGGAAGAAGGAGCACAAGTGCAAACCAAGATGTCACACCTGCTCAATTGAACACTCAATAGGAGCCGCAGCCATTCATTTGTTACTTATTTTATTTGTTTGTTCAGTTGCATGTGATATATATATATATATTATATACATGAGTATTTTTTTTTTCATCTCTATTACCAGAGAAATTGCTTCTGCGCTCCGGCAGATTTGACTTGCCTCTCGTTCATGCTTGTGGTGTCACACACACACACAAAAAAAGCAGCTTTTTCAGTCGAATCTTCGGACACGCCTACTCTTGGAGTGCTTGTTGATCCTGGAAAGGCGACGCTGAAGCAGCCTGAACGCATCCTCTTCGGAGTGGAACATTCATCTGAGCAATTACCATTATCGGCAGATTTGTGTGTTCTTGCTCAGGTCGTGCACGGCGCTAAAATTACAACGGTGGCGTGCAAAATAAAGTTCTGCGTCATGTGGCGAAGAGGCGGGACGTGGTAGATCGCTCCTTTCATAATCAACTGAAGCTGCACTCTCCCCCCCCCCCCCCCCCCCCCCCGCCACCCAACAACTCTGCATGTGTCTTCCAAATAACTCCATCTGACACACAGCCCACATGGAATATATAGATAGTTGCATAGAGTTGGTCCAAGTAAAAACAACACCAAAAAAACACCCAAAAACTTTTCAGCCCCGCCTATGAAACAGTCCGTGTCTGAAGTATTTTAAGAGTGGCTCGCCGAGTGCTTCTTGCTTCTTCCTCCACCTGCTACCTCCCTCCTACACTCCTACACCTCTTCTACTGTGAGATGGTTTATCCCCTAAAAACAAAAAACATTGACCATGCTGGAATTCGTCCCCATCGTTTTTATTAGATTTTTTCCTCAATAAGAATCCAGGTTGAGCAGTAGAAAAGGGAATTACGGTAGGAAGCTGTGATGATAAAAGTGGAAAAAAAACATCCATAGGGAACTTTGGATGGACTTTCTGTGGCGTGGTGTTGTTCTTGTGTTTGGCCATGTTTGTGTACAAGTAGTTCCTGGACTCCTTGCCAATAGAACATGCGCAGAAGACAAATTCATGTTCCATTTGTGGATATCCCGATCAACGTATACATGATAAGATATTCGGGTTAGAAAAGGAGTAACCCAGGGTTTATATTTAAAAACCAGAATTTGAGCATATTCCAGTTATTCAATCAGGTTATTGGTGTTTACATGGCTTCGCACAACCACGTCATTGCTAATATTTAGGTTAGAAGAGATTTTTGACTGCATGTAAACTCGAAAACTCCAGAATCTAGCAAGGATATTTGATCTGATTAACAATTCCCCCAAATGTGCGGCTGCCCTGAAGGACCTGGCCTACGGTTCTTGCTAAATTATCCTATTTCCACCCCCAGTTTTTTGCCATATGCAGCCACTCGGTTTCATATAAAAATGTTCTTTCCACAACTTTTTAAGCTGGACAATGAATTACAATTTCAACAGGTGTAAAATGTAAATACCTATTGGGTAAGGGGAGGGAAAAGAAGTGTGCTTTATTTTCCGCTTTCTTTCCCAAATCATAAATAGAACAAAAGGGCTGGAGCAGACTCATAGAAAAAGCAGTTGGAATACTAATATTACTACTAACTATAATAATAGTTAATGATAGTTTTATGATAGCGAAGCGAAGTAAAGATGTGTTTGTGAACTTTGACGTGTCTTTGGGTTCTGCCTGCACCTCCTGGTGTTTTTGTTTCTGAGCCATTAAAGTGACATAGGGCCACTGATCGCCAGAAACCACTTGGAGCTTTTGCAGCCTCTTTAACTTGTGTGCTCGCTGCACATTGTTAAAGGGATGTGGAGTGCACACACAAACAGAGCATTGACCTTCATTCCATTTGATTTAACAGGAGGAGCAAATGATAACAGGATAAACAGGAGGAGCAAATGATAACAAAAGCTGTTTTTGCATATCTCAGCGCAGGTCTATACCACTGGTGATGCTGGATTTACTGTACTACTACTGTTTATTGAGGGGTGTTCCCATGGGAATCTGTACTGCCAAATTATCAAAAAGAAAAAAACTAATTTCTGAATGTGCTGATACATACACACATAGATACACGAACAAGAATATACAGACTATACATACATACCATACCTAAAACAGTGTTTCCCAAACTTTTCACAGCCAGTACCCCTTCAGACATTTCACCTCCAGCCATGTACCCCCTACTCTCACGCACTTAGAGCAGCTAGAAAAAGAAATGTGTCTGTAAGCCTGCTGCCACCCCCACCTCACCTTAAAGTGAATTATTTCTCACAAAATACATTTATTTATAAATGTAATCAGGTTGTTTTCAAATCACATTTTTATTTTTATTTTTCATGTGCCCCTTACGTCCCTTTGCGTACGCCTGGGGGTACGAGTACCACGGTTTGGGAATCACTGCCCTAAAATGTAAAAAATGAAATGGTCAAATATGGATTGCTGTGTTAATATTTCAGTAACTACAAATGCTTTAGAACATGTTTATCTCAAAGACGACTTTGTTCAGAATCAGCTACTTATCACAAGTCGACTGACTCGATTTTGTTAACTTCTCATACATTCCCGGATCGTCAATGCATTTGCCCGTAGAAGCGGAGCGTCCATGTACATCACCGGGACTGCAATTTCTTTCGAAACTCGACAGTCATTAGATAAATGCCATGATTTTGTCCCGCCCCCGGGCGCTCAGAGTCTCTGGAGGTGAATCGAGCAGTAGGCGGAGCCTCGGCTGGCCTGGATGCTGGCCTTCTGCATGATGATTGGACGATCATTCCAAAGGCTGGATTCTCTTTTTGATTGACAGCTATTTTGAGATATACAACATCAATTAAGCATCGGAAACTCAGTCCCATCGCAGATTTTGACAGAGAAATCGAAAGACAAACTGCAACCCATTTCTTGGTATTTGCTTGGCGAAATTGCTTGACCATTTCCATTGTTCATTTCCGACCCTGTACGGAGGGCAGAATTTGTTTTTATTTATAAGTAAATTGACAAATTCTATGATGTTGGCCGACAATGAGCTTCCGCTCTTTGAAAGACCAACAGCCGCCACTGATACATACACACAAACATGCATACACAGACTGTATAACGACACATGCATACATGAATGCACACAGACAGAAACACATACAGACATACAGAGCGACGGAGGCAAAAGAGGAAGGAGAAAGTGAGCATGGGGATTATGGGACTACAGCAGCATAAGTAAGGGAGAGTTCAATTGAAGTCTGATGTTGCCCTAATTATGGGCTTACAGTGAGAGGAAGTTTCAAGACTTTTCCTGAACAGAGATGGTCTCTGCCCCCTCAGACTCAAACTTAAAGACGAAGCCACAGGAGATGAGTCTGATTACAGAAAGGCTCCCAGTTCTACATATGGATGTAGGTTCTGCGAACCACAGGACAACCTAAGTTGCCTCACCATCACTGCCTTTGTAGTTTGTGGAGGAGAATTTCAAATCTTATATGGAGCCATTCCAGTGAGGCTAATATGGCAGAAACATGTTCGCTTCTCCTGCAGGAGTTCCAGTCAGGGCACATTCAGCATTCATGATCAGCAGGAGAGTCTTTAGAGACTTGTTAGGGGAGCTGGGCGGTAGAAAATTGTAATCATGGATGGAACAAATATATAGACTTTGCATCCAGCTAAACTACATTTGTTCTGGTTCATACTGAGCACTGCAGACTGAAGCAGTCTGCCTCAAGAAACTGATGAACAACTTTGCGACATTCATGCTTCCCCTATCTGGTCATTATGGAGCAATGACGGCTTTATTAGTTTCAGAGCAACGTTCCGAGCGTCTTCTTGAATAGCTGAGGATCAGCATCGAGATTCAACAGGTAAGCAGTAGCCGCAGCAGCGTTGGCTGAGCTCTGCCTCGTCCTCCCATTGGCTCCACTGCTGTCTGCCGCGGTAACACACACCAATGCCCGGAGCAGACTGCCGCTCTCGAGATGATAACATCTCATCAGATATCACGTATGGTAATCCACATTCAATACTTAACCAGCCTTGCGCTCAACAGATGGGGAAACAGCCTCACATTACAGGATTTAGACAAAAGCCCTGCTAGCACGCTCACTTCGCACTGTGATCTAATTTTACCGACTTTCAACACATAGAATTCAACCAAGTTCTGTCATTGCTGCCGCCAACACTCCTCTCTGCGCCGCTCAGACAGAATTCAGGTAACGAGACAGTGTGAGCCGCATTATTTTATATATTTAAACACAGGTTGGAGTCGCAGAATTGTGGAAATGAACAAGGAAAACGCATGGGCGGCTTAGTTTTTAAGTTGAATTGTGGATTGCACTGAACTGTCTGCACGAGTCTCACTTTTAATCTCTTTAATTGCTTATTGCTATTTATTATTATTTTACTGCTATTTTTATCTTTATTTATGAATGGGTGTATGATGCTTGCTGGTGCAATACTGGAGTTGCCAAACAGTTTTTTGTTGTTTTCTTTTGGAGCAATGACAATAGATCTATTTTATTCTACTTTAATTGCGCCTCTTGGTCGCACACAATTTTCCAAAACACCTTTTAAATTTCTTTTGGGAAAGAACATACAAGGTACTAGTGCTTTGAATTGTTAATTTTTATATGCAAACGCTACATAAGAGGTGTATTTGACTGAACCTTACAGCTACACTCTAAATGTTTTATGCATCAGTATAATTTTCATTATACTTGATTTCATTAGAGTACAGACATGCTGTTATACTGACAGACAAAACAAAAAAAACAACAGAATCGAACATCCTTTTGAATAAATGAATATATAAACACATTGTGCAGGAAACACACCACCAACCATCGGATCCGAGATATTCACTAACATGCGTTTGTTTTGTAGGACCACGTTTGCGTGCACAATCCTGGGATATTTTGAAGGACCTCACACAGGAACATGAACAACACACACACACTCAAAGACTCTGTTATCCGTAATTTCAGTCTCTCACCTCATATCTCTATTAGCTCCGCGATGATGCTGCCGACGCAAACAACAAAACCCAAACAAATCATTTATTTATAATTAAATTAATAGTTTGTTTTGCCCTCTGGAGGGAAGACGAGCTGATACTCCACATGGAGGCATTTTACCGCATTAAATGTTCCATCCTGAACGTTTAATTCGAACATGATATCTTGAAAGAGCCTGTTTATTTTACGTAATGTGAACTGACAACTCCATTTCTCACTTTTTATTCATTTGTCGGTGTTTTCAGTCAATCATTTATTGATGTTTATTTTTGCATTTAACCGCCAACGTTTCCGTGTTGTCCGCATGTTATCATGACTGACCAAACTTAGCGTTTTATTCGTGCAAAAGCTCCATCTAATTGTGACACTGAACGGAGGAAACCCACACACATCCACCCCGGGAGCATTTGTTGACATATGTTTGAGGATTAAGCGGGAACTTTTCAAGGTAAGAGAGCAAAAGTATCATAGTGAATTTTGGGTTTTAAATTGTCTGCATTTTGCACTTTAATTCCACAGACAGGAAGTCTTCTGTCAGAGAGTGGAGCGCGTTTCCTGTGCATTGATATTCAACATCAGTAAATGAGCGCGCAAGTCCTTTTGCTTGTTATCGCAGTTAATCGCGAGGTTTCGGAGTGTCAGCCGGTGCTCCGTAAACTAGGATGTTCAATGCAATTGAGGTCTCTGGGAATTTACCTAGAATGTAGAACAAAGGCCGAGTGAGGAGTTCTTGTCTGAGTGAAAAATTGACCACTTTATGTTTGTCCCTCGGCTTGTGTACCGACTCCCTCGCAACTTAAAAGGTGCGCAGGATATAGATCCTGCGCACGCTTCTTTTTGAGTCACTAAAGGGGGAGGAAAACTGTACGACGATGCAGCGGCAACAGCTTTATGATTTATTCCGCCATTAAATCTATCGGCTTTGCATCAGGACACAAGGAGCGACACACAATAGATGAAATACGCTTTCAATAAATACAAATCAGAAATGACATTTGATAGTGTGGTACATTGTGGAAATTGTTTGATTTGCCCATCATGATTTTTCACAGTGTGTGTGCTGCCGGCTGACATATTTGTCTCCCCCTCTCTCTAAACCATCAGTCACCCCTGGCAAAGCTGCAGGCGCGAGCCTCGGCAGCTCAGCGGTGAGCGTCGCTGGAATCGCGTCCTACTGTGGTTACAAACATGACACCGGGTTTATCACTTCTGCTCTTGCAGCTGCGTGCTGCTTTTGCTTTGATGTGGCACATTATCAACACGTCCCTTCTTCCGACAACAACTCCTCACACTTTAATAAACGAGAATAAAGGCGTCTTCGTTCCCTTTGGGAGCAGACATCAGCTGTCGTTGTTGACGGACTGCGTTTGACTTAATTACGCTGGCCGGGGATGTTTTTGGCGTCTGTCAGCGGGATTACATATAAACTACTGGGAGGATTTCAGGAGGAAATTGGTTAATGACGAGCAGGAGCGAAGGAGGAACCCATTCGATTTCAGGGGCAGATCCATTTTGCATCCACAGAACCTCACTTTTCTTTCACAGGATTTGGCAGAGGCTCTCCGGTGGCACCTCTAGTTTTTTTCCTCAGTTGACTGGATATAAAAATTCAACTTCACAAGGTGCGGCAGCTGGTTTGCAGTTTTAGCAAAGTGTGGCCCTTCCTACTCGAAGGCTGACTCACCAAAAAAAACACAGAGACGAGCTATAACTTTCTCACAGAGCCCCAGATATGACATGGTGAAAATAAAATTAAATCCTGGCCACAATATATCTATAACGTGCGAGTGTGCGCACAAAATAGTGACTTTTCCCCCACTGCGTCCTGTGAGCGGAGTTTTGGTGTTGCAGAAAGTAGTTCTGTCTAGTTTCTGGGGTCACACAGATTAAGTGTTTTGCTCCAATATGCATTCAATATGCCGTAAAAAAGTCCCACCTTGCAATCATCCAGCATTATTTTCCCTCCCTTCGTATCACTGCCCACATCATCAGCTGTTTCATGGTGTTTACATGCTCGGAAGGAGACCACTGCACGCTTCTCTCATGTCGCAGCGGTCTCCTTACGCCTCCTTCCCCCTTCAGGTGATGGAAAGGTGATACGAAGGGAGGGAAATAGTACCAAGTAACTGGAAGGTCGGACTTTTTTGCGGTCAAGAATGCGTCATCCAAATGTATATCTCTTTTGAACGCATATTGATTTTTGGAGCAAAGCACTTTATCCATGTGACCCCAGCAAGTAGAAGGAACTACTTTCTGCAACACCGAAACCAGAGCAAAACTCCGCTCATGGGACACATTGGGGGAAAAGTCACTGCTGATGGTGAGGATCTCATACATCTTCATATCAAAAAATCTCAAACTATCCCTTTAATCTCGTTCCTGGACAGCTGGGTATGTGTGCTAACCAGTTTGTGAGTCCGGTGAGTATGGGTATTGCAAAGAAGGCCTGCTCGATTTGCTTACACAGCTGTCCAAGAACGATATTTATAATTAATCAGTATTTCGCGCGCACATACCTACTTTCATGGCCACAAACTAGTATTTCGTGGGAACGTTTTATTTTGACCCTGTAATGTCTAGGACTCCCTACTTTCCCCCCCAGCTCGTCAAACTCTCAAATGCAGATACTGTTGCAGATGCATCCTCCAACATTGGAAATGATTCAATTAAAATCCCCCTAATGAGACGCCGCCCTGGCCACAGGACGGCATCACTTCCTGGAAAGGTGCACACAGCTTGGTTTTGCTGTGATTTAATTGCAATAAATGGATCAATGCCAAAACAAATACAGTTTGGAGATGCTTTGTCAGATCTGTCTGCTGAAGGCAAACAACTTTGATTTTATTTTCCCTTAGTGGAATGTGTATCAGATTGGTTAAAATACTTTCTTTAAAACGTTAGTGATGGGGAGAGCCAATAAATCCCTTCCATTCAATGGCAATGCGATAAAAGAAAACTAACCAGCTGACGCACCAGTCTTGGTAATATTCCGCTGCTGCCGCTCTTATTTATCAAAGAGAATATGAAGAGAATGTGATTTTGTATTGACTGACTCGGAGTCTGTCTCATTCATTCAACAACCAAGCAGACAAAACGGTTCTTATTTGCTGTCCTGCTGAGAGAGTCTTCAACCTTACAAATAAAAGCACATCAAACAATTCCTGGAAAAAAGAAGAGTGTTTGTATGTTTAAATTCATTATCACGCTTCTGCTTGAAAATACCGATGACTCACATAAGTTTTCCTTTTTTTCTTTTTAGAACAGGACTTTAAATTAATCATACCGCGCTGTTGGAACTTTTTGGGGGGTTCAAGATCTTGTTAACATCTCCACTTCGGAGGTCCTGCGCTTCAAAGTTGTCAAAGCGCATCGCCTCAGCCGAGCCCGGTAAATGCTCTGCGCCGCCACAACGAGCAGCGGCCCCAGCGACTTCATGCTTGGGGACCAATTAAGAATTCATTATTCTGGCATCATGAGGCTTCCACTCATTAATTCTTTAACAAGTGTATCATGTAAAACGTCTTAATTTTGAATGAATCCAAAAAAAAGAAGAATAGGACAAGGTTCTGTAGCAGCGCTCAATCTTCCACAAAATTGAGGGTGAAAGTCTCAATATAATATTGGTTATTAGCCCTAGACATGACATAAAATTAAATTTTGCCAAAATTTAATAAAAAAAATGAAAATGAAAATGATAATATAATATAATAACAATTACAACAACAACAACAACAATAACAACAATAATAATAATAATAATAATAAGGACATTTATTTGCAGAGCCCTATCAAAACATGGCTACAAAGTGCTTTACAACGATGTACTTACAAGCATTCATATATATATATATATATATATTTTCCATAACACACACTATAGCTATAACATGCACACAAAATATAAATTCATGGCCACGAAATACTAATTCGTTATTAATATCTGTCCTGGACAGCTGGGTAAGCAAATTGAGCAGACCTTCTCTGCAATACCCGTAGTACGGGCCCTGTACCTACGTGATGCCCTTAAGGTTTTTTAAGGACATCAAACATTCCAAGGCTTTTCGGAATGTGTTTGTAGCTCATTCCAAACCTAAAATAAAATTCCATATTGTCCCTGACATCCATCGTGTAGCTTTAGAATCCTCTCATGTCTGGCTCTTCGTTAGACCTTAGAGAAGGTGCGCATACTGTCCAGGAACGATATTTAATATCATTGATTAGTATTTTACTTCTTACTTCATACTTCATGGCCACAAATTAGTATTTTGTGGCCACAATATAGCTGTAATGTGCGCACAAATGTGTTTTTCATATGCACGTTATAGCTATATTGTGGCCACAATTACATTTTATTTTGACCATGTCATGTCTTGGGCTCAGTAGTTAATTAACGCGCAGTGCATTCATCCTATACAGAAGCGTAATTTATAGAGTTCATGTGGTCCGTGAGAGGTTGGGCTAGTTTGTGTGGTGATTTCAAAGCACCTGCGGCTCTCCCAGCTATATCATCGACATTAACATTATGCTTCTCTTTGGATCCAAGTGAGGTGAGAAGAGCTTCGGGGTACACAGGTTAATTTAGTTTCCCCTACAAAATGTGTGTGCCTAAGACTTTAACATTTAATCCAAAGGGAGGTATTTTTCAAGAAGCCAAAAGGGTGTGTGAAGGGTAATAAATCCCCGGCTCGAATCTCCAGAGCCTCGCAGAGGTTTTAACACATGGTAAAAAACCTGGGGCCCTGGGCTATATTGGGAGTAAAATAGTAGGTATACCGCTCACCTGAATAATGCACAAGGTTAAAAGGTCACGGCGGATTTCCATTTCTGTGAAATCTAAGAGTGGGCCAATGTCGGAGAGAGGTCCGACACAATTACTTTCAGTCATAACACAACAGAGCCATGGTAATTACTCCATGTATTAATAACTGCCGCTTGCAGGAGTAACTCAAGGCCTCCACTGCGTTCTTTAGATTCAACCATTCTTTTTTTTTTAAACAAATGTGATGAATTACCCCAGTTGTTTTTCCAACCTGCACAAAATATCTCTGTGGGAATAATGATATTTCAAGCTTCGAAGATGAATTGATAACACCTCGCCGGGGCCGGTAGCCCCTCCGAATGAAACACACGAAACAAACTCTCATCTCTGGAAGTTAGTCTGGATCCAGATTCAGGTGCTGCTGATGCCACCGTGAAGGACGTTTCCGTGAACCTCGTTAAAATCAGGTTCATCTGGTCGCATGTTTGCATGTTTCTGTGGTTCATTACATACATTTCTCTGTTCAATAATTTATGGAGGATCTTGCAGCTTAACTTAACCCTGTGAGACCCAAATAAATTCAAATGTAAACACTTTTTCAACCTTTGAAATGGTGTAGGCTGGAAATGAAGTATTTTTTAAAACTTTTATGTTTTTGAGTTTTTATGGAAATGTAATATTGTAACGCTGGTCTCAGGAGGTAGCAGAATTCTAGGTGTTTGACCTCATTGTCTCACCAATACAAAACAACTAAGGGTTTATTCGCAGGGTTGGTTGGATATTATTTATTCCAAGAACTGTATAGAACAGAAATAATACTTAAATAAGAACTTTGATTAGCAGTGATAATTCCGCAAACAATTCTTGCAACATTTACCTCAACGTGTGCAGTGTCTTCTCCGTACAGTGTCTTAACAGGGAAATGGTTCGGTCCAATCACAGTCCATGTCCGCATCTTGGACGGGATCGATCACATCCTGCACTCTGGAACCAGGCTGTGGTGGTGTTCTAGAATTTAACAAAATTATGTATAAATACCACATATTCGTGGTGTCCCGATAAAATTATTTACTTCCGATGTTTCAGCCTTGATTATTGGCCGATACCGATATCTGATATCAGCATGAATCATACATACTCTTATTACTTATTTTGTAGTATGGAATGTTAGAAAAGGCTTGATCTGGTGATATTACTCAAACAGAGACAGCAACAGTAGGTATGAGAAAAAAGGACCCATTTATTATTAACCAATGGGTTACATACATTTTAACCTTAAACATAAGAATATTCTACGTAGAAGTGCTGGAGCGGAGTCTGGAATGGACTGCTTGCATCGGAGTGCTTATATCAGAGATTTTAGATGCAGGCCGATATAATCCGATGCTGTTTTTTTTAAATTGTTTTTTTATGATATCACAACGATAACTGATATCAACATTGGATCGGGACACCCCTACCACATATATGTAATAGACTGTAGGTAACCTGCAGGAAGAGATGGGGACATTGCTGACAATGAAGTGTTAACATATTGCATAAAAGTATTGACACGTCACGTCTACACAGGGGAAAAACAACCAGGCATTTTCAGGACGGTGCTTCCGTTGAGCGATGTCCCTTCCATGCGCTTTAACTGCGCTTTGGCTGCATATTCGCTCCCATCCTCCTCCTCAATCTCAGCAGGCCGTTCCTCCGAGCGGGGCTGGGAAGGACACGGGGAGATGCGCAAAGACAACATTTAAAACCTCCTTTTTTTTATCTCGCCGTAATAACAGCCTGTGCGACACTGCTGAGCACGAATACCTGGAAAGGGAGATTTCCGCGCCTCCTCCTGGGACTCCTTCTTTGTTGTGCGAGCTGCAATTTAGCAGAAAGATGTACAGACAGGATCAATAATTTTAATGATACCTTTACGGTGGATTCATTACTATAACTATCTCCGACTCGGGGTGTACGTGAGCTGCGCGGCTAATACTCGGCGCAGGGATGAAAAGTTCAAGGAGATGCCGCTGATAAAAGGTATTAATTATTCAAATGGTACAATATCTCCTAAACATGTTTTCTCGCCGCCTCCGCCGCTTCTTTGAGGGCTTCTCGGCGCACAGAGAATCAGACATTTTCTGAAGTTTATTATGTTATTAGGGCACGCGGACTGACCTTCATGTTTCCTTGGAACATTTAACCAACCCCAAGGTGGCTATTATTGTGATGAATATTCGGCACAGCTGACAGCACCATGGCTTATTTATTTACCCAGCGAGCGGTACCTCACTACCTCGCCATGACCTCACGCTGCGTCTTCCTACCTCATTTGTCAAACCTGCGCCTCCTCTGGTGGCTGGGCGGCTCTGGCAAAGTAATGGGTGTGAACGTGCGACATCGGCACGACACAGAGCAAAATTTGTGTTTTCTTTCCACTCTTCCAGTTTTCGGGGCTGAGACGGCACCTTTTTTTTCCTGAGTATTTTTCCAAATTGGCCTTCAGAGTGTGCAGATTTAGCAGTGTGTCAGATATGTTACCAGAGAATAAAAAACCTTTAGTTTGAAGGTGATAAGTGATCTTTCTTTCTCTCACTTCAAATGTCCCCATAGGCAAACGCAATGCCACAGCTGTTTGCGATTAACGGATTTATCTTGATTTTGTCAGACAAAAAAAATCCCTATTTTATATCAGCGGTGCAGCTGCTTGGGAATGAAGGTTGGCTAATAGGTGGTGTTTATAATTTCATAAAACACTATTTCATGCGCGCTTGTGTGACAGTATACACAGAGGGAGGGGAAAAAAAAGACATGCAAATGAGATCGACTGCACGGCAGATTGGCTCGTGTTAAACACAGAACAAGCGATGAGAGCCATCAGGTGTGGGGGGCCGAGTGGAGACGGGGTGGGCTGTCACTCAGCAGTGTCACCGGCTGCGTGGAAGTAAAGGTGACAAGTTTTATCGTCCCTCCCTTCCGCTGTAATCGCTCATTTCAAATGTTAAAACTGAACTAATGCGGATGTTGGCCATGCAGTCACGGTCGTTACCCTCCATTCATGTTGCAATTTTGTCAAATGACCATAAAATTGAGATTTGATGGCTGTCCTGCTTATCGGAGGATGACTGTGAGTTTGTTGTTCAAAGGTTTGTTTTTTTTTAATTCAAAATACTTCAGATATACGGATGTGTGTGTTCATCTTTTAAGCTCTGCCAAAAGACTTGGCAAGACCACAGGGCACTGAGTCCGAGACAAGATCAAGACCATGTTCATCAAAGAAAGATGATCACAAAGCAGAAGAGAAAGTGAGTTTCAGTCAATTAAAAAAAAAAGC
>CAESWR010001441.1:90238-106330 GCA_903171835.1 Mullus surmuletus | reverse complement strand
ACACACACACACACACACACACACACCCGCGCTCTTCACGCTGCTAATAAGTATGTTTAGGATGTGACTCACCTGCATCAAAGAGGCTCTTCGTATCAGCGCTCCATTATCAGTCATTACTGTCAAAGACGCCGCGCTGCTTTGAAGTCAACAGGTGTGATGGTGAATGCAAACAGCGCGGCGGCGGTGAAGCTTCCCCCCCGCGAGGGGCCGCGGCCACACGGCACCCCGACGAGTTACCCCCAGTGGAGTAAAGATTGACTTTATGGTGGAGAAGGACGCTGTCACACACACACACACACACACACACACAATGATATCAGTACCAAGCTCCTCCCCTTACATGATCTCCTCATTGTTAGCGCAGCCAGATCGCGTCTACAGCTGTTTCAACTTGACCCAGAATGTTCTGCAGGTGGTGAACTGAGGACAGATTGGAGGAATGTTGGTTGCCGTGGTAACTGAACGATGGTTGCAGAGTGTGTGACAAAAGAGTGGCTAAGACCAGGTGGGCGGGGCCTCTTTGTCAGGGCGGAGCCTGTGGAGCACACAGGTGAAGAGGAGGCAGAAGAAGTTTGGACTTGTGAAGCTTTTTGAGAGTCTTCAGTCTTCTAACTATAACTATAAAGATACTGTACGGATCACGATGGCAGCATCTTCACCCGTGAACCATATCGCTGTGTTACGCCAAGCATGTCCCACGCTTGGGAGGTGGGCGGGGTCTTTTCCTGGGGAGGTGGGCGGGGGCCCGCTGAGAACTGGCTGAAGGAGTCCAAACCTGTCCACCTAAACCTGAGCGGGGGGAGGGGAGGGGGCGGGGTTTAGCCAGGCGAGTACAGAAGGTGAGAAAAAGCAGCAGCGACAGATTGGAAGGAGCAGCGAGAGAGACGGAGAAACTAATGACGGCCATCTGTCTTTGAGGAGCAACACACACACACACACACACACACCTGATCCACAGACAGGCATCTCATACGACCGCCAGCTGGTCATGTGACTTCGTCAGCGAGGAGATGCGTAGACATGTCTTTAGGAAATCCATGTGTGTGTGGGTGTGTGTGAGTGTGTGTGTGTGTGTGTGTGTGTGTGCGTCACTGATTAGACCTCAGTGTGTCTTACTCGAAGTTGTTCCTGAGCTTTGGTCCTTCCTGTGTCTGCTGAGAATGCAGTGTGGGATTGTGGGTAGAATAATGAATTGCAGCAAACTTTTTTGTGCACACACACACACACACACACACACAGTTTTCATGGCTGACTGAGGGAGCCTCTGTAACATTTATCATCTCAGCATTTATCCACTTTTCTTTTTGTTTATTTTGGAGTTTTAGAAAAGAAAAGTGTGTTTGTGTGTGTGTGTGTGTGAGTGTGTGTGTGTTGGAGTGTGAGCGGGAGGCAGATGTGGGCACCAGCTGATCACATCTCATCACATCTGACTGCAACATTTTAAATCCCACAAACACACGCAGGTGTAATAATGAAGCGCTGTGTGCGTGCGTGCATGTGTGTGTGTTTGCGTGCGTGCGTGTGTGTGTACCCTCGTTAGCGTTGGAGGATGTTTGAGTCGTTGATTTATTTCTCTTTATTTATTTATTCATTTTAATCCTCAAAGGACAGAATGTGAAACGAGCTCCTGGCTGGGAAAGAAAACACCCTGATTCTCTTTTAACTGGCAGATTAGTTCTGCTGGCGAACACACACACACACACACACACACACACACACACACACTGTTAATGACCTCCAGCTTCATGTTCATTGAGGATTAATATCGAGGAGCCTCTGATCCCTGTAGATCCCTGTCATGTGTTTGTGGGCGTGTCCAATCCTCACAGATCTGTCCAATCAGGTGTGAGCTGCAGGTCGAAGGTGCAAAGACCTGATCGAGTCACAAACGATACAGCTTTGAGATGGTCAGAGGCAGGCTTGGGGAGTAACAGATTACATGTAATGTTAGGGTGGCTGACTGGTTGTGGTCGTCTCTGTCCACGCCACGTGGCCGCGTCACGCCGCCGTTGATCGTGGATCAGCAGCCTGGAAGTGCTGAAGGAAATGAGCACGTGGCCACAGCAGACACAACCGGAAACTCTGACACCACTTTGAGTTTTCATCTTCCTCAAATAACAACATCAGGGTGCAGTGTAAGCATGTTTGGGATTGAAGTAATAGTAAGTATTATGATATTTAGAGTAAGTTACTGATTACATTACTGGATTACACTGTTAAAGTAACCTTCTCAACCCTTGCCAAAGGAAAGAATCAAAAGTGTGTGTGTGTGTGTGTATGTGTGTGTGTGGGGTCAGAGGGAGCAGGTGGAGCAGATGGTGTTGCGTTGAGCCTCTGCAGGCGTCCTGTCTGCGGCGTGTGTCACCTCAGCTCGCCTGTTGGCAGCGCCGCCGTGTTCGCGGCGTCACACCTGGACGGCTGAACCGGCGCCGCTCCGATCGGATTTTACATGCTGCTCGTAATGTGCCAGGACCGTGTTAATCCCGCCCCCGAGGCGCCCGTCCACCTGCTCCGCCGCCCCCCACTGCTGACGGGGGTCGCCTTGTCCTCCAGCTCTGAGCGAGCGACAGAACGGCGGCCCGAGGAGCTGGCCGGGTCCGCGGCGCCGGCAGGACTAACTGCCAGATGTTTGTCTGACCTGTGAACTGATCTGACCTGTGACCTGGGTGTGACACATAATCCCTGAGGACAGAAAGATGAAACCAAAATGTGGGCGGAGCTTATATAAAGGATGTGGGTGGGGCCTACACAAGAGCATAGATAATCTGCACCGCATTGGTCACATGGCACAGTGTGTGGGTGCAGAGTGACTTGCACACACACACTTACCCATACACTCACAAAATCAGCAACGCACATACACACACACACACACACACACATCTACAAACACTCACACAGTGTTCAACACTCTCCAGCCTTCCAACATCAGAGTGTTTGCATGGATCAACGGCATGTGCGTGAGCGCCTCAGGAGCATCTGCAAATGTTGGCTTCGGTGTGTATGTGTGTGTGGTTTGTAGCAGCACAGCAGCAAAGAGCTGTCTTGCATTATTGAGTGTGTACATGCAGTTTGTGAGCAGGTCCTAATGGAAGGACAGTGTCGAGCAGATGGAGCAACACCGACGTTCACAGCTGTATTATCCAACACACACACACGCACCCACACACGCACACACACACACACAGTCACCCACACGCACACACACGGTCCTGAGCAAAGATGCTCAGAAAAGACAGCAAAGTTTACAAGGAGGCAAAGAAGTGTGTGTGTGTGTGTGTGTCAGTCAGAGACCCTGTCTGTGAGGGGGCGGGGCCAGCCTGCGCTGCTGTGTGTGCGCCGCCACGCTGGGAGGCTCTTTGATGTGGACGCTCCTCCTGCTGCCGGAGTCAAACGTGGTCTCCATGGAGACTCGTCCACGCGTCTGCCTTCATCGTCAGTTGACCTCATTTCCAAAAGGCTGGAAATCACGTTTTGTAGGCAGCTGAAAGTCTCTCCTCCTCTCGTCTCTCCTCGTGCTTCAGAAGCCTCTGACTTCAGTAGCATCCCTGCGGCTCCTTTAAGCTACTCTAAGCTCCGCCCACCTGCGGCTTCACAGAGATCAGAACAAACTGCACTTGGTGTGCTGAGGCTGCTGCACCATGGGAAACTTCAAAGCCCTCATGTATCATGTTAATCGCCCCGCCCACTGAGGGGTTAAAGGCTCCTCCCTCCAGCCTGGAGAGCATGACTCCTGTCATGTGACGACTGAACAACTACGGATAATGTGCTGATGGAATGTTGGAATATAACCATGAAATATGTCTTTATTAAAACAAGCTCTCTCTGCCTGCCACACACACACACACACACACACACACACACACACCAGTAGGCTCATGTAATTAGTTAGTCTTTGGCTGCCTCCATGCCGACGTGTCCTTGTGACGTCCTGGTCAGGCCCCTCCCCCTCTGCCTCCCCCTGAAGTGTGTGGCGAGTCGGGGGTTCACGTTTCTCAGGTTCAGACTTGGTCATGTGAGCAGAGCTGGTGTTTACTGGAGCCCAAAGCATGCTGGGACGTGCGTGGTGACAGCGATGAGCAGGGCGGTCACGGGCTTTTAGCCACGAGTGTTTGCTGTGTTAATAGGTGATCGCAAATTACAGCCCACACTGATACACTTTTAATTACACATCAAAGCGGTCCACATAATTACACAGCGGCTGATCCTGCTGTTAATTAGGCTTCAGGCAAACAAACGAGGACGCAGAGCGGGAGCAGATGTGGGAGAAGAAGCGCAGGCGGCGGGATAATGGAACAGGAGAGGACAGAGAGGAACGTTTGTAAAGAAGAAGGATGCCTTCTGGAACGCAGCGCTTCCCTCTGAAAAGCTCGTTATCTTAATTACTGCTGCTTCATGGGAAACCCATCAGTTCTGCTGGCTGCGGTCGGGTCCAGCTGACATGATCAGCTGTTGCCCATGGTGACACACGCCTTCCTGCATCCACTCCGCTTTGTCTCTGAGCTGCACCTTCACAATAAAAGCAGCAGACAGGTGAAACCAGCACTGACTATTGTTTTTTTAATCAAAGGTCAGACATTCTGAGGCTGTGACATCATCATCACCACCCCCACCCCCACCCCCCCACCCCACACACACACACACATATACAAGATTTTTCCGGGTGATTGTTGTGGAAAATTGCTCTTTAGTGAGCTGAACACCCTGAAATCAGCAGACGGAGGTTTGGTCGATTTGACTTCTGGCCAAACTGGCGCCGTCCGGGAACAGTTGACCTCCTTCGCCGCCATCAGACGGTGTGATGATGAAACATGGCCACTGATTGACCCCAGCAGGGAGGCCGGGCGCCGCCGTGCACTGCCGAGTGCTGCTGGGCGCCGCCGAGTGCTGACCTAGTAGAGAAAGATCTGACTGAGGACAGTGAGACGTGGTACGAGGCTCCGCCCACTCTCAGCTTCATAGATCTTAACACACACACACAACAATCGTTTATTGTTGCCGTGTATGGGAATGTTTTGAAGCCTTTTTGTTACGGCACTGTTTCCAGAACACAGAGCCCCGCCCTCATTCTCATAAAAACACAGACTCTCTGTGGCCCTTCACTCAGGTGCAGATCTCAACACACCTGTTACCATGACATCCACAACCAAACAAAACAACTTGCTAGCTTTAGTCTACAGCTAGCTACCTCCTTCCAGGGCGGCTACAGGTTTTTAAACCCGGCCCAGCGTTTCCATATTTGATGCTGGCAAAGCAGCAGTTTGTTGATCACCATGTATTGCTTCAGATGTTTCATTGTGACATGGTGAGCTTCTGCTTTGTGTCTAAAAAAGAAAAAACCCTTGTGGACCTCTGAAGGCATCCTGACTTCCATGTAAAAACCCTTTCTGATGCCTCTGAGTGTGCAGCAGTGAAGGAGAGCTTCTAAGCAGCGGAATGAGACAGAGCGAAGTAACAAACAGTTGTGTGTGTGTGTGTGTGTGTGGACACAAACATCTAAAGAAAAATGAGTGTTTTTGATCTCTGGAGACGTTTCTGTTGCCGGCTGCGTTTGGCCCTCAAAGAGCAGAATCTGAGGAGTGTGGCTGCAGCGAGCCGCTACTCCCCAGAGAGGCGACTCCAGCAGCAGGTCGGACATCCTCCGTATGGATGATTAGCATCATTAGAGCCCTCGCTGCCCCCCCCCGGTGGCTCTTCAAACACACTACACTCATGCAGATTAAATGGCAGCTTGTTCTCGGCAAAGCAGTGATTAATTTATGATAAGAAGTAGGTCAAATTGTGGAAGCGAAGGTCTTCACAGAGCCGGAGCAGCTCCGACTGACAGGAAAGAATGAACATTTAATCACCTTGTATCAGGATTTGCCATCGGATGAATATTGCATATCATGTTCCATCCATTCAATTAGGCTCGTGTCACCGTTATAAGACGCCATTAACGGGACGGGCGGCGCCGAGTGGCCGTTATTTGAAGACTCAAGGGCGCACGCATCATGCTCAGCGTCTTTCTGCAGGAGGAAGCAGTGTTTCCTGTTTCCTCACATCTGAGGTTTCCGACCATCACTTGGTTTGATTAGATGTTTCCCAAAGTCGCTTGAAAACATCTGCCTCTTTCCCTGTTTTATTTGCTGAACTTTTTCATGGTTCTTTGTCCTCTCCTGCACTTTAATCCAGAGCAGATTCAGTTCAAGTGTGTGTGTGTGTGTGTGTGACCTCATATTTAAATGCTGTCTGCTCTCTGTTTCAGCTCCTTTGACCGACAAGCCTCCGAAGATCCTGTTTCCCTCAGAGAACAAGCTGATCGTGATGGAGCTGCAGCTGGGTGAGACTTTCATCTGATGACTTTACAAATGCGAAATGACAAACAAAGCGTGTATCCATTTATGTGAATGGCGAGCGGCGGCCATGTCCCCGGGCTGTTTGTCAACAATGGTGAGCACATATGGTGGCAGGGTTCCACACACCGCTCGCCACATGGCGAGGCGCCGCTGTCACTCGCCATTGTTTGTCTTTGTTGACGCGGGGTCGAAGCGGGCGTGTGTGTTTGTGTGTGTGTTCCTGCCGCAGCATATTTGCTGATTTGTGAGCGGCGCCGCCTGCACACATGGCGCCCGCCGCTCTGAGAGTGTGTGGCGGCGGGACGTCTGAGCGACAGGATGAGGATGTGACAGAAGGGGGCGGAGCCGAGAACGCAGGAGGCTACCGGCTGTCTGCTGCTCTCTGAAATGTTTTCACAGCTGACTGGTCAGGATACGTGTATATGTGTGTGTGTGTGCGTGCGTGAGTACGTCCGTGTGTTAAGCCCAGGACATCATTGTTATAGAAAATACTTCCACTGCAACACACACGCAGACACACAACACATGCACAAACAAATACAAACGCTGGCTCTATGTGTGTGTATAAGCAGTGTGTGTGAGCTGTGTGTGTAGGTGTGGGTGTACGGCGTGTGTGTGTGTATGGTATGTGTTTGGTCATTTTAAAGCAGGTTTGAGTAATGCAGAGAACCTGTGGGCATTCACACTCCAACTGCATTCTCTGAGTTTTGAAAGTATCTGTAAGACAGCCCCTCCCCCACTGCCCCACCCACTAAACCCGCCCTGTGACCCCCCCACTGCCCCACCCACTAAGCCTGCCCTGTGACCCCCCCACTGCCCCGCCCACTAAACCCACCCTGTGACCCCCCCACTGCCCCACCCACTAAGCCTGCCCTGTGACCAGATCACTGCCCCGCCCACTAAGCCCGCCCTGTGAACCTCCCACTGCCCCGCCCACTAAACCCACCCTGTGACCCCCCCACTGCCCCGCCCACTAAGCCCCCTACAGGCCCACCAGCTCACTGACCCGCCCACCTTCGGTGCTGCAGCAACTAGATATTCCTCCGCTACCTCTGTCTCTTTTATTCCTTTTCTTTATTTATTCTGTTCTTCCTCACTGTTTGTCGAGTCATGGCTGTGCCGCTTTATGCTCCGCCTCCTCAGATTTACGACAGTCAGCAGCTCGCAGGAGCCCGAGCGCGGCGCTGCAGATCGAGCGGCAGAGAAGAGCAGTCAAATCACGGCGAAATGCAGGGAGATAAATATGCAGCGCTGCCAGAAAATGCCAGCCCGTTGTATCCTCTCCTGCTCCGCCCACCGCCGCCTGCACGCCACGGTCTGCACGCCACGGTCTGCACGCCACGGTCTGCACTCCGCCGCCATCAGAGCCGGCTTCAGTCGGCGCCGTCAGACAAAAATACATATAACAGGTGTAACAGAGGAGAGAAGCAGGCGGGACGGAGGGACAAAGATCTCAAAGGAAATCACAGAGGCTGTCAGAGGAGGCTCTGCACACACACACACACACACACACACACAGACTCACACTAACACACACACAGACTCACACACACACACACACACACACAGACTCACACTAACACACACACAAACAGGCTCAAACACACACACACACACAGACAGACTCGCACTAACACACACACACACACACAGACTCACACACACACACAAACAGGCTCACACACACACACACACAAACAGACACACACACACACACACAGACTCACACGAACACGCACACACAGACTCATACACACCGCAGAAGCGACACAGTTTGACAAAGTGAGAGGTCAAGGGGTCAAATCCTTAGCTGCGAGAGGTCAAGAGGTCAAATGCTAACACGACAAATTCCTCGCTTGCACTCAAGAACTTTAGCTCGCTGATGCTAACTTGAGCTAAATGATAAGCAATTATTTCTGCAGGCTTCAGTGTGGTTAGATGTTGAGGGGGCGGAGCCTGTGGGTCAGCCTCAGTGTGTCACACCTGTCAAACATGAAGACTTAGATGGTGAGGGGGCGGAGCCTGTGGGTCAGCCTCAGTGCGTCAAACATGAAGAGTTAGATGTGAGGGGGCGGGGCCTGTGGGTCAGCCTCAGTGTGTCACACCTGTCAAACATGAAGAGTTAGATGTGAGGGGGCGGGGCCTTTGGGTCAGCCTCAGTGTGTCACACCTGTCAAACATGAAGAGTTAGATGTGAGGGGGCGGGGCCTTTGGGTCAGCCTCAGTGTGTCACACCTGTCAAACATGAAGAGTTAGATGTGAGGGGGCGGGGCCTGTGGGTCAGCCTCAGTGTGTCACACCTGTCAAACATGAAGAGTTAGATGTGAGGGGGCGGGGCCTGTGGGTCAGCCATATTTAACAATAGAAGCAGCTTCAGGACCATCTAAAGTCCTGCAGTCCACTTCCCCAACAGCAGCATGATTCATATTGCAGGTTTGTGAGAGTGTGTGTGTGTGCGTGTGTGTGTGTGTGTGAGAGAGAGTAAGAGGGAGCTGCACAAACACACACACACACTTGCAGTCTGTGGAGTATAACATACATTTCAAACACACTCTTGATTCCCTGTGCATGATTTGTCATGGATTTGTTGAGTATGTGTGGTGCTTTGCGAAGCTCACACACACACACGCACGCACACAGACACACACATGCTTGCAGCACCATCCTCACAAACTGGGATAATTGTAACTGATCGAGGATTTTACTGTCCCCCAAAGCCAGCAGATGGGTGCACTCTAGTGGAAAGGAATTAGAATCCATTATTTCAGAGAGCAGGACGGGGCTGTACACACACACACCCACATACACACACACACCCACATACACACACACACACACACAGAGTGACAACATCAGCATCTTTTGCCTGTCAGTCTATTACACATGGCTACCATCCAGACCTGTGTGCGTGTGTGTGTGTGTGTGTGTGTGTGTGTGTGTGTGTGTGTATTAGTAAACCTCAGCACAAAGAGCTTTTGCTTCTTTAGTTCAGAGAGTTGGGAGTCTATTTTCACTTCTTGCCGTAGCTCCGCCCCTCTGACATCACAGCCGTCGTCTTCCAAAAGGAAGAGATGAAATTTGAAAAGACTTTGTCCTGCAGAGTAACGTGAGGTCGCCGCCGTCTCTTGGCCGCCCTCCCCTTCCTCGCTCACAGTCACTGCAGCTACCGTGTGTGTGATCACGGCACCGTTTGAGTGCAGCGGCGTGAGGCAAGGACAGCCCGCCCTCGTCTGACCAGCATGCTTGGGCTGCCAGCTTCCTGCTGACAACATTCAAAGGCTGCACAGGAGCAGGACGGCCCCTCCCCCTCCCTGCTCAGCGTCCACCAGGGGGCGTGTGTGTCTCAGGCGGGTGGCCGCCCCTCTGAAGGAGCCCAATGTAGCAAAGCAGCTGGGGTCAAAGGTCACGCCATGGTTACAAGCAGGCATTTTTTTGTGTTATCATTCAGTTTCCTGGCAGCATGGTGGCGACTCAGCAGCCCGTCGCCGCGGTAACGAGCGTGTCAGCGAAACAAAGCTGAATGTTTAAGTGTGTGAACGGCAGCCATTAATCACACGGTCCGAGAGCGGGTGGCGGGTGGCGGCGGCGTGATGAATGAACTCACAGCATAGAGATGGAGAGAGGGAGTACAGAACAGCCAATAAAGACACACACACACACACACACACACACACACACACATTGCTGCTTCTGCTACAGCAGGAAGAACGCGCTGTTAGCAGATAGCTCGCTAATGCTAACGTAAGCTACACATATGGTAAAGATCATATATGGAGGAGGAGGATGGAGAGACCATCTGATGGAGGAGGAAGAGGATGGAGAGATCATCTGATGGAGGAGGAGGATGGCGAGATCATCTGATGGAGGAGGAAGAGGATTGAGAGATCATCTGATGGAGCAGGAGGATGGAGAGATCATCTGATGGAGGAGGAAGAGGATAGAGAGATCATCTGATGGAGGAGGAGGCTGGAGAGATCATCTGATGGAGGAGGAAGAGGATTGAGAGATCATCTGATGGTGGAGGAAGAGGATAGAGAGATCATCTGATGGAGGAGGAGGATGGAGAGATCATCTGATGAAGGAGGAGGATGGAGAGATCGGGTGGAGGAGGAGGATGGAGAGATCATCTGATGGAGGAGGAGGATGGAGAGATCTGATGGAGGAGGACGATGGAGAGATCATCTGATGGAGGAGGAGGATGGAGAGATCATCTGATGGAGGAGGATGGAGAAATCATCTGATGGAGGAGGATGGAGAGATCATCTGATGGAGGAGGAGGATGGAGAGATCATCTGATGGAGGAGGATGGAGAGATCATCTGATGGAGGAGGATGGAGAGATCATCTGATGGAGGAGGATGGAGAGATCATCTGATGGAGGAGGATGGAGAGCTCCTGCAGATGTTTGTCCTCCCTCAGCTCCTCTCTTTGCTCACTTTCAACTCTCCTTTGACACCAAAGCTTCCACTGATGGCAGGAAGCATCACAGCTGTAACTCCCTGTCTGTCTGTCTGTCTCTCCCTGCCTGTCTCCCTCTCTCCCTTCCAGTATCCCCCTCTCTCCCTGCCTGTCTCCCTCTCTCCCTGCCTGTCTCTCTCTCTCCCTGCCTGTCTCCCTCTCTCACTGCCTGTCTCCCTCTCTCCCTGCCTGTCTCTCTCTCTCCCTGCCTGTCTCTCTCTCTCCCTGCCTGTCTCTCTCTCCCCTCTCCTCAGTTTTTGCTGCTTGTTTTTCTTCATGTCTCTGTTGTGCAAGACAGAAGTGGAGCAGCTTCAAAGTGAATGGCAAAGTGCCCCCTCACCTCCTGTGTCATTTCTCTGCCAGCCCAAACCCCCCAGCACGCACACACACACACTTTCTCTCTCTCTCTCTCTCTCTCTCTCTCTCTCTCTCTCTCTCTCTGTCGTTTGTCCCAATTCGACCCCCTCCTTTTCCATATTTTCCAGATTCAGGGAAAGATCAGTGATCAGTTGACTCACTGACTGTTCGAACCTCCAACTGCCTGTTGCTTCTTGACAGCTTCAGTTCCCACGGTAACCGCTGCCCTTTTTCTGGTACTTTTTATGACAATCAATCTTCATGATGCCACCGTCGCCCACGGCAGCCACGTTGCTATGGAGATCAGGAGATCTGCACCAAACTGCAGCCTCAGGGAGCGCACATCAGTGTGTGTGTGTGTGTGTGTGTGTGTGTGTGTGTGTGTGTGTGTGTGTGTGTGTGTGTGTGTGTGTGTGTGTGTGTGTGTGTGTGTGTGTGTTCATTGCCAGCTGTAATCTCCATCCTGGGCTCCGTCAGCGGCGCGGCTCAGCGGGGGGGAAATAGCTGTGAATCATTTCCCTGTCTGTTATTGGAGGCTCCGCCCTTGTCTTTGCTGGCTCTCTCTCCGAGTCAGAACTCCGAATCAGAACCTGCTGCAGAGCTCGCGAGGCCGCCGCTTCTCTGGCAGCATTTCATGAATAAACACTTCCAGGCAGTTAATGATCATCGCTTTGCTCGTTAGCATAAAGAGGGAGCGAGCAGACGTGATTGGCTGCCGAGCGCGCTGACGCGTCAGGGAGCCCGGAGTTCCAATCTGTGAGTGACGGAACCAGAACCCCCACCAAACTGGGCCGCTTTGTAAGGCAGAGACACCGGCTGGAGATGAGAGCGGCGCTCACTTCCTCTCTGCTATTTTGGAGTCTCCGCCTCCGCTGCTGGCTCCGCCTCCTTCACCTCTGAAACCTGTTATTAGCATGAAACAACGGCGAAAGCGGCGCTTTAAGTAGCGGCTTTACTCTCCTTAATGAGCAGCTTCCCCACTGATCACCACCCCCCCGACACACACACACACACACACACACACACACACTCACAAACACACGCACACAAAATTGGAGAACAAAACATCTCTGCTGAGCACACAGCAGCTGTGTGTGTGTGTGTGTGTTTGTGTCTTGCTGACCATCTTGAGTTTACAACTTAATTTGTACCAAAGCAATAAGAATCAAACAGGAAATAAAGATCATTCACAGTCAGCTGATTCAAACACACACACACACAAACACAATAACTGACTAACACTAACTGCTGCCTGTGAATTTCTTTGAGCTTCTGGGCTGTGAAACGAATTAGCACGGCATCTCTCCGGTAATACTGGTGTCTTTGCAGAATCCATTAGGGGCCGAGCTCACGGCACCAGCAGAACTCAGCAGAACTCAGAAGAACTCAGAAGAACTCAGAAGAACTCAGAAGAACTCAGCTGAGTGCGGTGGATAAATCCAGCCTATTGTGGAGCTTAATGATGGATCAGCCTTTATGCATCATTTAAAGAATGTATCTGCTAAGCATGATCACTTGGTGAGGAAGGTCGCTCCTCTCCTCCAGCGTGAAAGAAACGGAAAGATGTAGGTGTGTGTAAGTCATAAGGCGTGTTTTCAGTGTGTGTGTGTTTGTGTGTGTAGGAGCTGTAAAGGTTACACAACAAGTGGTGTGTAAAGTACATGGTCGATACGCGCGGGTGCAAAAAATATCATAAATACATCTTCATGTGCTTCACTGCTTCAACATGCAGACAAACACACACACACACACACCTCTTTGGAGATGAGCTGTTTTCTGGGAGCCACTGAACTTTTCTGTTTCTATAGAAACCAGATCTCAGTTGTGTTCCTTTAAAGTGAGGATCCTCTGGGAGCGAGCGAGCGCGAGTTAAAACAGGATGTGATGCGTTTGATGTCTTGAAAAAAGGCAAGAATTAGCAGCTTGGCTCCTGATGAGGAAATCAGATCTGGCATCGCCGTGGCGACGGGACGCGAAGTGCTGAGGTCAGAGTGATGGAGGAGGAGTGATGAGTCATCAGGGCCGGCGTCCTCCCTTAATCTGTCTGATTGAAGTGCAGCGTGATGCAGCTCATATACATGCTGCGGACACACACACACACACACACACACACACACACACACACACACACACAAATCAAAGGGCTTCTCTGAGGAAATCATGGCAGTAATTAATGCCCCGCCGCGCTCCCTCGCTGCCGCTCTCATTGGCTGGCGCTCGTCCTCAGCAGCAGCTCCCGCAGGTGTTTGGCGGGTGAGATTATCCCGGAGCCACCAGGGGGCATCGTCAGCGCCCGCTAGTTTGTAAACATTTCTGTATTCTCCCAGCCTGCCTCCAACCCCCAGTCTAGCCCCTCCCCCTTTCAGCCAGCTCCAGTCGTTTGCCTGATTCATCAACATGCCGCCCCCCCCCTCTGCCTGGACGGTGCTCGCACAGACACGCCCCCCAGGGTTCGTGATGTGACGGCAGGATATGAGAGGGCTGGGCAAAGGATGGGACAGTGGAGGGACCACGGGCGCTGCCCTGCTGGCAGTGTGATGTTGCCCTGGCAACCGGCAGCCATGATTGTTTCTTTGCAGTGACGGCGCGGAGGACGAGTCTCCGCACGCTCATTTCCATCAGACAGCGTGACCGCCTCCCAGCAGCCAGCTGTCAGTCACCGCCATGACATGGATTTGTTCCACACCCACGCCTGGTGCACACACACACAGAGCAGCTGGCAGTAGACACTCACCACATACTGTAAAAGCTTTGGTGGATTTGAGCAGGAAGCAGCTGAGGTCCTGGGACGAGCTGATGGCGGGAGGGCGGGGCGGTGTGTGATGGATGTGGAGTGTGTGGAGTGTGTGATGGATGCTGTGTGTGCAGAGTGCTGCTGCTGCAGTGGTATTGGAGCGCAGCGGCGGGAGGCTCTCAGCTGCTTCCTGCAGATCCCGCCGATCTCAGCAGACACTTGCCATGCAGGCAGCAGGTGGCCCCGCCACCATCACCAGGCTTTTGTCTCCACAAACACCAAAGCTGCTGAAGGTTGGACATGTGGCCGCAGACGCCCCCTCACAGCTGGCGACATCTCTTCCTCCCGGGATGATCCTCAGCCACAACAACTCTCAACTCAACAACTCTCTGAGAGACGTGCTCGCAGTCTGCTCCAATGAGTTGAAGTCAGGGGGCGGACCTTAGCGAGTTTTGACTCAAGCTTCTGCTTTCAAAGCAAAGTGAGTCCATGCTGAGCTCCTCGCCCTCCTCGTCTCCCATCAGCGTGGCGTCCGTCCTCCAACATTACAGTGCGTGTGTGTGTTCAGAAGTGCTGGGTGGAGCCTGAGCTCATGGAGGCTCTCTCAGGTCTCAAGGATGAACAAGCATGGACACGCCCCCTTTTAGCCTGGATTGATGCCCCTGCTGGAGCGTTCTGCTCGTCTGTTCTACATTCTTCAAGGCAGTGGAATCCTCCACCTCTCTGCATTTCCAGGGATGTTCAGCAGCTCTTGACTGCCCTCGTGTGTTCACTTCACTTGCATGTGCGTATGTATGTGTGTGTGTGTGCGTGTGTGTATGGAAATGGTAGGGTGGAATTTCAGACATTTGAATGAAGTGAGAGAGAGAAACATCTCTGAAATAATTTACTGATGTGGGTTTTTATAATCATAAATAAATTCACATTCCTTTCTTGTGTGACGACCTTTGACCTCTACTCACAGGAGAGGAGATCCGCCTCTGACCTCTGTGACCTCTGGTCCTCTCTGTCTCTGCAGGAAGTGCTCTGAACTTGACCTGCCGGGCGTTCTTCGGCTACAGTGGCGACGTCAGTCCACTCATCTACTGGATGAAGGGCGAGAAATTCATCGAGGATCTGGACGAGGAGCGAGTGCAGGAGAGCGAAATCAAGTAAGAGGCAGCTGCTGCTGGCCACGCCCTTTGCTGGCCACGCCCTCTGCAGGCGGAGCCCTGTGCTCTCTACTGGCAGCTGATTGGTGGGTCCGTTGCCATGGCATTCCGGCTGCAGCGATGTCGTGGGCGTTCCTCAGTAGCCTGATCGTCCACCATGCATCTTCAGTGTCGTGATAACTGCTCTGTCGCCACCTCTCCTCCGCTCTGCTGGGCTCCTCCCACCGGCTCCTCCCACCGGCTCCTCCCACTGCAGAGATGGGAAGAAAGAGACCTGTTCTCTGATTGGTTGTTAGATATATGTAACTGTCGCCATTTGATGTATCCGTCTCATCGTCATCCACCTCTCAGTCTATTGATCACGACGTGGTTTCCATGGTAACCCCAGCCCATAAATCCTCATTTGCAGGAAGTGGGATGACTCGTTGTTGTTATTGTCGCACGGATGGCTGAACGTTAGTGTCGCACCGCCCGATTAATAAATCAGCAAAACAAATGTGGCGCCGGGTGATGAAGGACTCAATCGATGGTTATTGATCTGCTGCTGTTTCACAGGTGTGTGTGTGTGTGTGTGTGTGTTTGTGTGTGGATGTGGATGGGTGTTTGTGTGTGTGTGTGTGTGTGTGCTGGAATAAATGAATAAATGGGAGGAATTAGTTGGGAATTGATCAGCTAAGACGAGCGCTCTCTATAATGAGGAAATATCTGGGAGGGAAAAGCGGCCACAGTTTGACTCGCGGCTTGTATTGATGAAGCCGATCAGCTGCAGACCTGATCAATACTGGAAACTTGACATTCTGTTTACATATTTTTTGTTTCACATCCTCCTCACGGTTGGCTCCTGCAAAACAACCGACAATTTCATGGTTCATTTGGAGAAAACAAACACCTCCAAGTGACTCAGCTCAAGGGGCGGGGCCTTCCTTAGCTCCGCCTCCTCTTGCTCCAGAAACTGCACAACGAATTGAGCAGCAGTGTGTTTCTTTTTCTAACAAGTTTTAGCAGCTTCAGCACAGCACACAGTGTGTGTGTGTGTGTGTTTGAGGGGGGGG